>JAOPUD010000140.1:18583833-18597354 GCA_027122715.1 Trisopterus minutus | reverse complement strand
ACACACACACATACACACACACACACACACACACACACACACACACACACACACAAACACACACACACACACACACACAGAAGCTCAGGCATGTGTAAAGAGGGAACCACCACATCTCCTTCATTCAGTCCTCCCAAACGTTGGTCTCAGTGGTTCTAGGTGTGATGGGTCTTACCTTGTACTGTCTGGCGGTGTTGCTCTCGTGTCCGTCTTCCACCTGTTTGAATTTGTTCTCCAGGCCCTTCAGCTGCACCTCCATCCTCTCCACGTACTGCAGGTCCCGCTGGGTCCGCTGGTCCAGGACCTCGATGGACTGGGTCATGTTCTGCACCTGGACACCCAGGAGAGCAGGTTTGAGTTCATGTGGAACGCAGCTGTGAAGGCCCTGGCTCTCTTCCCCCCGACACACTGCAGCCCCGGGGGCCAGAGGGCCAGCAGCCCAGGGCCTGCAGCCCCGGGCCAGAGGGCCTGCAGCCCCGGACCAGAGGGCCTGCAGCCCCGGGCCAGAGGGCCTGCAGCCCCGGGGGCCAGAGGGCCTGCAGCCCTGGGGGCCAGAGGGCCTGACCCGCTGGGGTCGGTTGGACGTTTTTTTGTTGGCTAACATTCAAAGTCAACTCTATTTATGTAGCCCTTTTGCTACACAATGCAGACTCAATGCGCTTTACATATAAAATGTCATACAAAATGATAAAAAAGGATTTTAACGAGTGCATAAAGACATTTAGTAACCACTGGATTTAAAAGAATCAATGCATGAAAGACGTTTGAATAAAACAATTAAAATTGCATCATAGTTTAGCGGAACAAAGCGGAACATAAATGCTTTAAATCTTGATTTAAATGCAGTCAGGGTTGGAGCCAGGCTCATGTTCGATGGGATTCCACCCATGTTCCATCATGAGTGTTGGTCGGGGCAGTGAGAAAGACCCTTACTATGGTAAGCACTGCTTTCCATAGAATTCTCTTTTTAGTATTTACAGCTAGTGTTCCTAAGGGTATGATTGAGTCTTGTTCTACGATAAACTTCAAATTAATTGGGAGTCAGAAAAAGCTGTTAAGCATCATTATCTTCTATTGTCAAGACAACACATAAGATAACCACCACCGAATAAGAAGTCTTGTCCTCTCAGTGGGTCATTGTAGTTACGTCTTGCTCTGTCTACGTATACTATGTGTAAAACCACACCCATCAATTAGATGCGTCGTCACATATATATTTTTATATGTCGTAAACATTATTGCTATTGGACTGTGTGGAAGTTAAGACCAGCTGCCACTGCTAGCTAAAGCAGCAGTGGCGGTGTTAAGGTGTATCTGTGTCTGGCTGCAGCAGTGTCACACAGTAGAGATGTCTGCAGTACTGGGGGATTCTGTTCACGATAGCTGTGGGGGGCGTTCAGCTGAAGTAAGTGCTGGAGAATGACGCTAGGTCGTTAGCAGCAGCAGCAGCAGCAGTAAGCCTCCTCAGTACCTTCTCAAGGAGCTGTTTGAGCTGCTTAGTGCGAGCGTCTCTGGAACAGACGGTCTGTTGAGGGGCCACTACGGTGCACACACAGCGGCCCTCAGTGTCCTGGGCCGAGCTGAACACCTGCCACCCATCCTCCGGATTAGCGGGGAATACCTTAAGACACGGACAGAGAGAGCATCGGCCATAATAGATGTATTTGATTAGTGCCAAGTGCTATGGAATGGAAATAGCAAAGGTCATTGCCATTTTCAATCCAGGGTTGATTTAATTAGCGACTGATTAATTGATTCAATTATGTAGTAAATGGCAACTTTCAACACGGTGGAAAAGTGACAGCTTCATTAGTATCTGATGCAGTCGTAATGTTTTCGATGGCACGCCAACCTTTTAATAATTTCCACCAAGCGAGACACCAATACGACGACGGAGATGAGAGCGTACAACGCGAAGCCCCCTCTAGCGGCCACGGTCTGTGCCACACAAGGCCCGTCAGAAATCATCTTTTTGGTGAGTTCTGACCGGAGCAGTCAGGCATATCAGTAGCACAGCTCAGTTATTGCGTGTCAGTATGTAAAATGTGTTGTATTTGTCAGTTATGAAGGAGTGAATCCTCTTCTCAGAGCTTCCGCCACCTCTCACTCCCCCCCATCTCTCACTCATCTCACTCACATATCACTCATGGATTTTCTCTCTCACTCCTCTGCATTTATGCGATATCCCTGCCCACCCTCCCCTTGTTTACCAATTTCATCTCATCTCCCTCCCCCCTAGTCCCCCTATATCTCCTTATCCCCAGATGTGTTCAGTGGAGGCCGACACGTCAACGACCATACGGAACCCCACGACACCCTCAGACGGTGTTGGGGGCCGTGTTGCCAGATTGGGCTTGATTTCCCGCCGAATCTGGCAACACTGGGTTGGGGGCTATTTTAAGGGAGAGAGAGGAGATGGTCCACGGAGATGGCAGCAGCGTCAGAGGGGATGGTGCTGGAAGAGTGTGTGTGGTGGTGAGGAGGAGAGTGAATTATTAATGAGGGTATGATGATTGGCTGCCAAGCATGTACAAGGAGGTAGTTGGTCTCTGTTCAATTATTAGTGGAGGGACGTCACTGAAGCCTCTGAAGACGCCATGCAAACGATGGTGAAACGATAGTAATACCTCAATCGCACATGCATCTCGAAATGTGGCACTTGGTAATAGGTAATAAAACGTACATGGAGGGCGAAAATACACGTTGAATTGGCGTGCCATTCCAGAATATGCGTTGAATTGTTTTTATTTACATTTGATCACATTCCATGATATTGTCAATTGTATCAATCCGTTCAAAATGGCCCCTAATATTGGCCTGTACCAATTTTATACAGAAGAAAAAAACATCTTGGGGGAGGGGGGTTAAATAAATAAAATAACCATGGGTCAGGGCATGAGCGACTGAACCAGGTGTCTGGGCTCAGGTAGTCTTCAATGACATGAATCCCTAATAAAATAAAGTTGGTATATACCTAGACATTAGGCCTATACATATCACGCTATCTACTAATTGCACATCCTTTAATCCATCACAACATTAAAGCATGGGCTGTAGGGGCTAAGACTATAGTCAATCCGAGCCATGCTGCGATACGGTTCAATTGCGATTGAATGAAGGCATATTATGACCAGGAGGCATATTATGACCGGATGGTGAGGTGGCCTACCTGAGTCAGTTCAGTCCCCATCAACAGCAGCAACGCGACCCGCAGAACCTTTTCGGCCGGCTCCATCTCTCCCCGAGTCCCTGTGTTTTCACATGCACACCGTTTTCCTCCAGAAATGTCCTCCTCCTCCTCCTCCTCTCCTCTTTATGTTCCGTGTTCTATCGCTTCTTCCTCCCCTCCCTTTTCTCTCTCTCGCTCTCTCTTTCTCTCTCTCTCTCTCTCTCTCGTTCTACCTCTCTCTCTCTCTCTCTCTCTCGCTTTCTCTCTCTCTCTATCTCTACCTCTCTCTCTCTCTCCACTCGGCGTGAAAGAGAGCCGACGATGAACGCACAATTAAGACAGCAGCCTACGTGTGAAGCTTTAGCGCTGAAAAACCATCCTCGACACTTTCCTTTCTCCGCGCGATGGTGTCAGGTTGGCTCGCGAGCGGATCCGGGGGTGCAGGCAGCGGAGGAGGAGAGGAGAGGAGGAGAGGAGAGGAGGAGAGGAGAGATGATGCCCGCTGTGTTGGACCGGAAGCGCGAGGAGTGGGTGTGGCGGGCCGCTTGGCAGCCAGCGATGTGATCACCCTGCATTATTATGGAGCATAAATGAAAGGACCTTATCGAAATCAAAAGTATTTCATTGCACACGCGAGGGCATTTAAAGAATGTAAGATGATCTTAATGCATGGCAACGGATCATATTTAATTTTCCTGCCTGTAGTCCTGCATTGCCAAGAGTGTAGGCCTATACATCTGTAGGCTACTCAACAGTGTCGTTGATTTAGAGAGCATTGGATTCAGGAACTTAAAATGGGGCGAGTTTTAAGCATTAGCTTGATGAAGACTTTTTTTAATTGGTTAACAATCAGGGAAATTGTTTAGATTCGTATTTAGGAAGCAGAGCAGTATTAAATAATAAGAGGCATCTGCATAGTGTGTATTGTCTCGTTGTTTGACCTTGTTTGTGCAAAGCTTGTTTAGGCTGCTTGATTAATTATTAAGGACAATACGTATGTGTATAGTCTAGTTTAGCTATCATTTGTTTAGTATTAAGTATCAGAAATCGTGATCTTGGAGTTCTTGGCTCCACAGGGTAGGCTATAAGGTAGCCAGAACCATGCTGAGAACCACCTGACTCTCTCTCTCTCTCTCTCTCTCTCTCTCTCGCTGTCTCTGTCTCTGTCTCTCTCTGTCTCTCTTGCTCTCCCCTCTCTCTTTGTTCCACTAGCTCAGTCGTCCCTAGGGCTGTCATGCTGTTTGTCCATTCTGTTCTTGTTTGGAAAGCAAACACAGTGTTTGGGGATGCAGTGGGAGGACGGGATGGTGTAAATATCACAAGCTGGCAGCTTCTCACCCATAATGGGCATTCACAGCTCCAGGATGTGAGGGTGGTGGAGAATACAGCACGACAGACAATACAACCGCTGATCAATACCATACAGGGTTTAGCTTCATTCGATCTGATCTTATCTTGTTATCATACTAAAGTACATTGTCAGGGTCAGGGTATGTGTTTGTATGTGTTTGTGTGTGTGTGTGTGTGTGTGTGTGTGTGTGTGTGTGTGTGTGTGTGTGTGTCTTTGTGTGTGTGTGTGTGTGTGTGTGTGTGTGTGTTGGACCAGACCTGGGTGAGATAACTAAGACTTATATAACTACTGTTAGATCCATGTCAAAACACAGGCTATGATAACTAGTAAAATGCCATTTGTGACACTTCTAAACAATTGATATAAAATACATCAGGTACACATCTTGTAATTATATAATTACTATGAGTATTGGAGAGAGGTTCTTTCTATATTTTCTAAGTCCAAAAATCCATTGATCGCAAAGGGTTTGGGGGAGTCCTACATGGAGCCCCCGTGGTGTAGATCTCCCTTCGTTCCTGCCTTATGCAGCTCCTTTTATTCAGAAGGTTTACCTTAGTTAACCCTTTTGTTATCTGTGCAGCTGGCCCATAACGCGCCGATAAGACATGTCTAGACTTGTTCCCTTGCAGCTGCAGTGGGAGAGAAAGTGCTTTGTTTCTTTGTTAAGTGCTCTTTATTTAATCATTCGTTTAGTATCAACAAGTGATTATTAAAACTGATAATGATAAAACAAATATAAAAGTAATTAGTAAACCACACATATGCCTATGTACTTATTGTACTCTTGGGCTCATATTAACTCATTCCACCTCCCTGATCACACCTCCCTGGTAATCCCCTCCATTTCCCTGGTTATTCCCTAACAGCCCATAGACAGTACTGTATATCCCATCTCCTGGACTCTAACAAATCAACCTTACTTGACACTACCCAGACCTATGTAACCAACCAGATTTCCATAACCAGACATATATAACTAACCTGACCAATAAAACCAACCAGACTTATATAACTAACCATGCCTATATAACTAACCACGCCTATATAACTAAGCAGACCTGGGTGGTAACATATTGTAATAACTAACCTGGGTGGTAACATACTGTAATAACTAACCTGGGTGGTAACATACTGTAATAAGTAAGCAGGCCTGGGTGGTAACATACTGTAATAACTAACCTGGGTGGTAACATACTGTAATAACTAACCTGGGTGGTAACATACTGTAATTACTAACCTGGGTGGTAACATACTGTAATAACTAACCTGAGTGGTAACATACTGTAATAACTAACCTGGGTGGTAACATACTGTAATAACTAACCTGGTGGTAACATACTGTAATAACTAACCTGGGTGGTAACATACTGTAATAACTAACCTGGTGGTTACATACTGTAATAACTAACCTGGTGGTAACATACTGTAATAACTAACCTGGGTGGTAACATACTGTAATAACTAAGCAGGCCTGGGTAAGAACATAGTTTGTTTTGTTTGTTTACAGGTCAGCGGTAGAACAACACACAGGAGAACATGTCCGTCCGGGGAAGGAGAGGCTCCACCACGCTGACATCGACGCCCGCCGGGCTTCACTGAGTACTACGGTGCAGCCAGCGGTTGGTGTGCTAGTTGCCATGGAGATAGCAGTGGTTGAAGCTGATTCTATTCTGCAGGGTCATCGTGGCGTCCTTCCCAGAGATTCTGTTTTTATCCAAGAAAGTGTTGAAGCCATTTTCCCGGAACATCCCGCTTCGTAGTTTCTCCTCCGAGAACTGCCGAGACGTACCGTTGAAGTGAGTCTAGGCAGCGACACGACAGTTAGACCCACCACAGAAGAGAGACATTTTGTTTCATTATGCAGCATATTTCGAATTGATGAATATCATATCAAAATGGAGGAAGATCTTTATATGGTGAAGGCGTAATGAATGGTAATGAACAGCAGAAGCTATAGATAACGATAGTTAAAGAGGCGTCTCTCTGGTAAATGTTGTTCATGTATATTCATGAGTGGCTCACAGGCATCTCGTGCACAGTGGGTCTCCTGCTCCCGTACACCTGGTTGGATGTCTGGTAGAGCGGATTGCTCTTCTTTTGGCTAGAACAAAGCACAAAATAAATCTTTTTAATATCTTTAAGGCCTCAAAAACACTGAAGTTGTTCTAGTAGAAAAAAAACCATGGCTGGGTTTGGAGAGAGAACAAAGAACAGATCTAGGTGAGAAGTCCGCCGTCCCTCCAGAATTTTTTCTGAAGCTAAAAATGAACATGGACCTGGCACTCTGCCACAAAGTGGAGCTCTGCCCTCTCCACCCCCCTCCCTCCCTCTCACCCACCTTCTCTCTCTCCCTCTCACCCACCATCCCTCCATCACACTCACCCACCATCCCTCCATCACACTCACCCACCACCCCTCCATCACTCTCAGCCACAATCCCTCAATCTCTCTCTCCATCTCTCCCTCCGTCTCACCCACTATCTCTCCATTCCAACCACTTTCTGTCTATCTATCCTCGCTCATCCTTTATCTCTCACAATCACTGGTCTTTCATCATCTCTCCATCTACCCCTCGTCCAATTCTCTCTCACCATCTATCTCTCCATCTCACCATTTACATCTTGTCTCATAACTATCTCTACATCCATCTATGTGTCCTCCTCGGCCTCCAGCTATCCATCCGTCTCTTGTCTGTCTCTCCATATGATCCCCTCTCTCGCTCTCTCCTCATGCACTGATTTCCATCTCATGTCACAGCTCGTATCTAGAAATCCCTCTCATCTCAACATCACAACATATATTCTCCCCTTCATCTCCCTGGCTCTCACTGTCCTCCCCATCTCTCTCCATCCCATTGAAACTCATCGCAACATCGCAACATCATAACATCATAACATCTCCCCGTGCTCGCAGATGGAGGCCGGAGGACGTTTCCGTCTGGCAGATGTTGAAATCCCCGTCAGTACCTTAAGCCACTCCTAAGGGGCGCTGGTGTCCAAGAGGAAGAGGATCCTCACGTAGTAGAAACTCTCAAACGACGCACACTACATTCAGAGAGCATACATCACACCTATTCTACAACATGAAGGTATACACTGACATTAAGTCACGACACAAGGAATAGTGGATTACGACTTTCCATTCACCGTCACCGTGGAAACGTCAGAAACGTGTCAGCCCTACCTGTTACCTTGGAAACAGTCAGAAACGGGTGTCAGACCTACCTGTAACCGTGGAAACAGTGGGGATTGTTGAATCTCTCTGGTAGATTGTCCGCCACTTTATAGACGTCGCTGGTCCTGACGACCGACTCTCGTTCTCCCGGTTCACCGTCCATCGCGCTAACGGGCTGAGCTAACCGTCAACCGCCCGACAGTGGGGTTGCTATCAACACATCGGTTGCTATGCTCACCAGAGCAGTGGGGCTGCAGCGCAATACAGCCAGTGTTGCCAGATCTGGCGCGAAATCTGGCCCAATCTGGCAACCCTGCTGACCGGAGACGTCTCACGTCTCGCAGGCAGTGGGATACATTTCATCCTGAGAGAATGAAGATAATAATTTGAAAGGTTTGAAAGGTTTATGCATTTTCTGAAAGAAAAATAAATAATGAAACTTAATAGAGGTACTGTATACAGGAGCTATACACAGCTTGTGCATTAGGCATAGAGTATGCATGCTTGAATTAGGCGGCCTTTACTTACTTACTTACTTACTTACATACTTTATCTACCAAGCTTTTAATAACATGCTTGTTAAAAGATCTAGTTTCCAACTTGGTTGCCACAGAACACGTTTTGGATCTTCAATAGTTAACCTTCGACACTTTGCAGACAAATCAATATATATATATAATACATCCCCTGTTTCTCAGACACAGGGGCTCTCGACTGACAATTAACCTGACTCTTTCAGTTAATTGTATCAATGATTTCCATGAAACAAATGAGATAAAAAAAACAATAGGGAGAAAATAGTAGGAGCCTGAAGGCAACTTTTCACCCAGTTTGGTGTAAAATCTATTTCCTCACTATCAATTGTGCATTTATAATTTCCAAATAACTTTGGCCTGTTTTGACTCTCCATTCACTTGCATTGAGCAGGCAAAATTTTGGAAGATCCAACTTCCACAACTACTTTAACATATGAATATTTTTATAATGTAGTCCATGGTCAGCAACATCTATAAACAGTGTTTGAGAAATTCAGGGCACACAGTTGAGTCTGGCCCAGTTCATAGTCATAGCCTACTTTCTATACGAACATCCATTAATTGAAGAAAAATACTGACTCCATTGTTGTTTAAAGTTTAGTTTAGTTGAAAATTGGAAACATCCACAAACTTCAAAAAAGCCCACTTCTACATACCAGTAAACAATGTAAAAAATAAAAAATAAACAGAAATAAACAAGCAGTTTTTATATATTTTACAATCCACCAAATTATAGCCATGAGCTTTCAAGTTGTCGATAGATTAATGTTTGACATTTCACTCGTGAATCAACAACATTGGATCCTATTGAATACACGGCTAATAGGAGCATCATCTACTATGAGGAGACAGCTTCTCCACCACTTCTTGATGCACTTGAAAGTCTTTAAAGTTTCAGATATTGACATCATGGTCTGTCTTTTCTCACCCTTCTCGGGACATAAAAACATTTCTCTGAAAGCATTAGCAGGTCCAAAAGGTAAAACATTTCTATAGCAGCCATCTTGCATTCTCTGTAGGCCTTTCTACTTTGATTAAGCTTGACATTAACAATACATTGGAGTAAATACATTTCAAAAGGAACACATTAATACTGCTGTTTCACTTTGCCACGGCTCTATTTTACACTACGACAGACTCCGGATCCAAGTTGGATCTGGTGGACAAGGTAGAGGATCCATGTTGCATCTGTTTCACATAGGATCCCTATTGGATCTGTCTAACGTTAGATATGATCCATGTTGAATGGGTTGAACATGGGATAGGCGCCATGTTGGATCTGTTTAACATGGCAGAAGAGTCTTGCTGACCCAGAGTTTCTTAACATTGCTAGTATTGATCTTTGAGATGTTCCGTATTCTCTCACTAACAGTAAACAAATAGCAAGGCTCAGTGACGCTCGGACAGACGGACAGGTAGACAATCAGGTAGACAGGACGGGGTGCGTTCAAAGGCATAAAGGAAAGTAGGAGGTTTGACAGGTGTAATGTAACCAAGGAGACAATCACTATGGAAACAAACCCAAATAACTTATGCAGAAGAGGGGAAAATGTAGACCTAAGGTTGCTAGGCAGCAGTAGTCCTCTGCTTTGCATGTGATGTAGTGGTTACCGAGGTAACACACACCGGCAATGACATTGCTATGGAAACACATTTTTTTCGTCTTCCCTGAAAACATGTAATATCCTCGCCTCCCGCCTCCTTTGAAATCCGTCTGAGAAAGAGAGGAGCGACTCCTCCAGTTCCTCCGGGGCTCGTGTTGATTGCAGGAACAACAAGTCCTTTAAGTTTGTCTGAATTTGACATCCAAACATTGGCAATCTGCGTAAGGAACTCTTGGAACAAGGTGTATTAACGTCCATGAAACTTTTTTTTTTTTTTTTTACCAGAACTCCTCCATTCTCTCATTCTTTACGAATCACTTCCTGTTGCGGTTAAGTCATCCTCGCTCCACAGCGCCGCCTACTGGTCACTACCAGTCTAGCACTAGACTAGCCGACTAGCCTGCTCGAAGCCTACAAAATAAACACACAGACAGGCGGCCAGACAGGCAGGGCAGACAGGCAAGAGAGAGACACACACAGACAGACACACAGAGAGGCAGGAAGGACAGCGAGATGGAGTAAAGAGAGAAGGGACAGAAAGACAAGGGGGGGGAGGGCAAGCAGAGAGAAACAGGCGACAGACAGAGATACATGCAGTCATAACAACAGAGAGACAGACGGGTGAATTGAAAGGGTTGGAAGGTAGACAGCATTAGGGCAAGATTACAAGCAAACAGACAGAGAAAGAGAGGGACAGAGGAGAAGGACAGAGAGAGAGAGAGAGAGGGAGAGAGCAAGAGAGAGTAAGAGGGAAAGAGGGAGCGAGAGAGAGAGAGAGAGAGAGACAGAGAGAGAGAGAGAGCGAGGGAGAGAGAGAGAGAGAGAGAGGGGTAAATAGAGAAAAGAAATAAGACAGACAAACAGACAGACAGACAAACAGACAGGCAGGTTAGAAGAGGCAGGCTCAGACAAAAGGTAACATTTCAGCCAATTGAAGCAGCAATTTCCTCCCAGTCTCAAGGTCCTACTGCCCAGTAACTCATTAACTTATACTACTTTAAATGGTTTAAAAACGGTTTCAGTTTTCAATGCCACATTAGCTAAATCATCTATGGCAGATCAAATGGTAGGACATGGATAAAAACCCTTACTCTGTCCAACCTAATGTCACCTACACAACCCTGCTGGGAACTAGGTAGGAAGTTAGTGATCATTAATTAAGTCTGAATATAAACGAGTGTAAACATGTTGGTTAGTAGCTAATGGAGGTCATCCAAATTAACCTCTGCAGATTAGTAAATTAGTGAATGGAAGGTACAGTAAAAAACACTGTAAAAACTAGAATGTTAGTAGTCAGTTTAAGATCATCTGAATAGAGCATTGTAAACCAGCAGGTTAGTAACGTAAGGTAGTCAGGATAAACCATTAGGTTAGTAGTTATATTGTGTTAGGCTTTGTTATGGTAGGTAGGACATAATATAGGAGTTTGAAACCTGAGGAAAGATGGAGGAGGAGACCTTTGGCTTTGTGACCTCACCTTCCCAGGGGACTGTGTGTGTGTGTGTGTGTGTGTGTGTGTGTGTGTGTGTGTGTGTGTGCGTGTGTGTGTGTGTGTGGCTAACCAAGATATACAGTACATGTTGCCATAGACAGGATTTAGACACTGAGCAGACATTGTTTCGTCCAGACATGCACTACAATAGATCTATATTCTACATATATACAGTATATTCTATGTATATACAGTATATATAGGCCTATACAGGAACCTATAGGCAAGCAGAGAAGAATGCAGCTCTAGAGCACATAGACAGGCAAAGCCACAAAGAGAGGTAAAAAAAGAGTAATCGATTGATTTTATAGAGCTTTAAATATAGTATGCATAGACTAGCCCCCAGATATAGAATAAATATCCACAAAACTACCTGAGGAGTAGGCCAATCCGAACACACACACAAATGCACATGCACACGCACACGCACACACACACACACACACAAACACACACACACACACACACACACCCACAAACACACACACACACACACAATTGAATGAACAAACAGCAGCGATGAGTGTTTCCATTCACACTGAAAGACACACACACACACACACACACACAAACAGACACACACACACACACACACAGACACACACACACACACACACACACACACACACACAAACAGACACACACACACACACACAAACACACAAATACCACAGAGGGGGGTGGGGGGGATATAGATCCGGGAGGAAAAAGGGGTCTGTACACAACTCCTGTGTACACAGAGAACGGCTGACACAAAGCAACGGCTGTTTAAAAAACACGCAGTAATCCCTCAGGAATGGCACATCTCCTGCCTTATACCTCTGAGATTGAATTCTCTTGAAAAGCACGGAGCGCCAAATCCAGGAACTTACATAAAAGGATCCAACCCCCGGAGAGAAAAAAAAAAAAAAAAGCCCTCCAAAAAAGAAAAAACATCTGGATTTTTTTTTTGGGGGGGGGGCGAAAGAGGGATAGAGTGAGGCTGAGTGAAATGGAAGAGGCCGGGATGAGAATAGCGGAGGGGGTAGCGGAGCGTGGAAAAACATGCTCAGCGCTTTACCCTCCTCCCCTCCGCTTTGGACCGTGTCCAGCAAGACGCCGGCGCCGAGCCCAGGTATCAGCCGGAGCCAGGTATACCCGCCAAACAATCTATACCCAGCAGCAGGGAAGCAGGCCCACGGGCCAAGCATGTGAGCAGGGAGTTCAACCTATCTATCTCCCCCCCCCCTGGGTGGGCCTCTCTCGGGCCCTCCCGGGGGGGAGGGCCAGGAGGGCCTCACCGGCTCCTATAGACCACAGTGGTCTATAGGAGCCGGTGAGGTTAGGTAACCCGGGTCAACGGAATCCAGGTTTTGTCATTCTGCTGAAGTCGCGTCAAAGACACATGGGGCTTTGTACGCAGCGTGACGATGACGTGATCGCCGTTGGGTGCAAAGGAGAGATGCTTGGGAGACGGGTACCGCAGGCGCTGACCAAAAAATCCATTTGAATTCTTATTCATTTAAAAGCATTTTGTTTTCGTTTTTTCTAAGAATCTTCAGACGTCATCGGCATCGTCAGACGGGGCGACTTGTTCGCGCGTCTTCGCGGCGCAAAGGGCGAGGAGGGTGGACGGACCATCAAAGTGAGGCTCCCACGATGAATCCCGATACATATGCCCCGGCATATCCATCACCACTATGGCTTCAATAAATGAACACAACCCTACTTTTAAAGCAATTTCTCTAATGCTCCCAAGAGGCATGGCAGTGCCGTGGTTGACCATGGAGATCATTAGAAAGTGCAAGGCGAGCCAAATAGCTTGATCTCCCACCCGCACAAGTGTACTGGAGCCCAGAGAGAGCACTCTGTTGTTGCGAGTGCGCTCACGGACCAGGGGGTCTGTTTCAGTGAGGGGTGATTGAGATGGGCGTAGCACATCCATGAATGCAGTGGGGTGTGAGTGCTGAGCTGGCAGCAATAACCCCGCCCTCGTGCTCCCCAGAGGAGGCAGCGATGACCACGGGAGCGAGAACAAAAACACGGTACGCCCGCGTCATCTCACTCCTGGCCTGAAACTCGAGAAACAGGATTGTCGAGGCAGCGATACCAACGGCCCCATATGTATAAGAAAACATGGCCCCCGTGTGTTTTATGTGCGTTCAAGTCAGGGCCCTGGATCGCTCCTTCAGCACCCAGGGGGGGGGGGGGGG
>JAOPUD010000140.1:18493756-18505166 GCA_027122715.1 Trisopterus minutus | reverse complement strand
ACACACACACACACACACACACACACACACACACACACACACACACACACACACACACACACACACACACAAATAAAGACACACACAAGCACACGTCTTGTAAAGTAGATATTTGGAAGGGAGCCTTTGGATGTGTCATGGTATGAAGCCTCGTGTTTGGGGGCGGGGCTTACCTGTTCTTGGCCCCTCCCCCTTTGCGTCCCCTGCCCCCGTCTCTCTGGGTTCGCTCGGGAAACAGTTTAGAGGGCGGGTTGGGAGGAACGCGCGTCTGCAGTCGGAAAATACACTTTCTCTTCTTTATCTCCTTCCCGCACAGGAACCTGTGCAAACACACAAACATCTTATAAACAATCCTAATCTTAAAATCTTAGTCTAAACTATTACAAAGAACTGTTTAATATGTTGCCAGTGGTGTAGATGCATCTGCTCTGTTTAACTTCATACATCCGACATACAACTACGTATCCTTCCATGGGTCATTCAAGAAATATGATTGTTGGGATATTCTGATTTGATTCTTAGTTCTAATCTCTTTAAAGAAACTGATATACGATTGTTAAAAATTGTTGTAAAATTATCAAAACAGTCTTCTAATGCGCTTAGAAGACTGGTTGATTAAGAAATTGATTAAGAAATGAATCCAGATGTAGTTTCAATAGTCTCTGTGTGCGTGTGTGCGTGTCTTACTTGCTCTTGTACTTGTTTAAAGCATCCAGGATGTGCTTCTCCTTCTCTGAGGAAGGGGTATTAGCCAACTACATAAAAAGCATAAAAAAAAGTGAAGTTTAGTGCCGTGTATAGTCTTCCAAGTACATTACAACACATTCAACTACTACTATAAATCACTGAAGTCTACAGTAGTATAGACCACTATATTATCATTTAGTATTGGAGACCATGGAATGCTGCTGGTCTAGTACAGAGAGTATGGAAGAGTATGGGTCCAGTATAGTATAGACTGGAATGGTATTGTCTAGTACAGTAGAGAATGGAGCACTACTGGTCTAATACAGTAGACTGTTGAATGGTAATGGTCTAGTACAGTAGACTGTTGAATGGTAATGGTCTAGTACAGTAGACTGTTGGGTGGTAATGGTCTAGTACAGTAGACTGTTGGATGGTAATGGTCTAGTACAGTAGACTGTTGGATGGTAATGGTCCAGTACAGTAAGGGGTCTGCTCCGGACCTTGCCCAGCTGGAGCTGCTCCCAGTGAGTAGAGATGAAGCCCAGGATCTCCTCCAGCTCAAAGTACTTCTTCTTCTTGCTGAGGCCCAGGTTGTAGAGCGCCAGCTGGACCACGTCCACCCAGCGCAGCGCCAGCCGACGCACGTACTCACTGCCCTTGTTACACACGCAGCACAGGTAGAGGTAGAACCTGGGGCAGCGGAGACCACAGCGTGAGACACCGACGACAGAGGACGACTACAGGCAAACCACAGCGTGAGACGACTGTAGTCAAACCACAGCGTGAGACGAATGTAGTCAAACCACAGTGGAAGACACTGAGGACGACTGTAGTCAAACCACAGCGTTAACAACGTTGAAAATAATATAGATGAAATGTCTTTTACTATCTGGAGGGTTTTGATGAAGATGTGCTCTCTGAGAGGGGAGAGGAGGTACCTGTCTCCAAACATGATGGGTTCCTGCACACACTGGATGCAGGCCTCGTGGAACCACTGCTGGCATTTCCAGCACTGAAGCATCTTCAGGTACCACCTGAACACAGAAGATCAGGGCCTTAAACCAGGAGGCTACACACCGTCATCTAATGAACAGCAAGACTCATTTCAGTAGCAGTAAAACCATAGCCCTGTTCACAATAATGCTGCAGAGATCTCTCTGTGTGTTAAGTCACGAGCCTCAGTGATTGGCTGGTCTTACTCTCCGGGGCCGCCGCAGTAGCAGTAACACTGCTGCTGATTGGTCCGATGCTGCGAGTCCCACTGCAACGCATCCGGGTCATAGGGCAACACCTGCTTCATGGCCACCAGGGCCTTTGCTATGGGTCCCTTCTTAAGAGCGCCCCCTTTCTGTTGGTAGTAAATACACACACACACACACACACACTTGGTCAATTTGAGTGTTGAGTAGGTTTGTGTGCGCATGTGAGGTCACATAATTTTGTAATAGTTCTCAAAAGACCTCTCAAGCCACATCTTTATGACATGTGTGGGAATAGGCGTGTTTGTGTCTTGTCTGTGTGTGTGTGTGTGTGCGAGTCTCATCTGTCTGTGTGCGACTCTCATCTGTCTGTGTGTGTGTGTGTGTGTGGCATTACCCTGACAGCGAGTGCGAAGATGCAGCGGCGACAGAACCATGGAGCGTGCTCGTTGCTGCCCTCTACGGGAGGACTGTGGCACTGCTGGTGAAACCCTGAAATCACACGCAGAAGAACCTAAACAGATGACCTTTTACTGACACAGTAGTTTTGATTATTTGAAGAGGCTACTGCTGCAGAATCATGTTTTTAAATAGTTTTTTTCTTTTCTTTTCAAAAGCAGTTACAATTTTGTTAAAACAAATGTTATTTTCAGACCTGTATCTAATAAAGGACCAATTATGAAAGTGGCCCAAATCAGAAATGAAAAGATAAGATTGATATAATGTTTGTGCTGCTCTCGAAATAAATCACATCTGAGTCATAAAATATTTGGCTCACTTTTGCTTTGTGAACTAGAAATGTATTAGTGTCCACCAACTTACCAATGCCACACTTGCCACAGATGAGGATGCGGTTGCCATGGTTACTAGAATCACTCTGGTCCCACTCCTCCTGACACACTGAGCAGTGAGGCTCCTCCCCTGGGATGCCGGCTGCAGGGTCAGAAAGCACGTGAACAACAGAAGAACACCACGTGCAACGCCATTTAATTAGGAGTCCATCTCCCAATCTACCTATCAATCTGTCTAGCTTCCCCAGTCCAGCTCCCACTAAGTGGAATGGTCCACTCCCAGTATGTGTGACTGGTGACCCACCGTGCTGGATGTCCTTCCAGAGGACCCAGAAGCGGGAGTTGTCCTCAAAGGTCACGAAGCAGCTGTGGCGCTGAGGACTGACCTGGTGGGAGGGAAACAAACGGTACCAATAATAGTTTGTTTAATAATTGTTCAATATTATAATTATGGCAGAGCTTGTCTTGTACACCAGCTACAAAAAAAATACACTTTACAATCTGTAGATTTTCAAATAAATGTTGAACATACTTCGATAGTAGTCTAATGCTAGCACTTCCTGTATGCATCAGTATTCTCTGTACTGTACTATTTCCTTTTACTTCTAAATATTGTCCATCTGTATTCATGTAATGTATTCCCATCATGAATGCTTAAAGACTTCAACCCTTATAAAAGCTTGAGCTCTCATCTGTCTGTGTCTCTCCTGGATGCAGCTCTCTCTTTCCCCCACCAGGGGGGGCAGCTTTCTTTCATTCTGAACCAAAACCTGATTAACTTATTTTATTTATCTTATGTGATCGTTTATCATACACTGATTATTGTCCTGTGATTACATTTTTGGTTTTGAATGCAATGTTTCCCAGAAATGTGCGTGAGTATTGTTGTGTTGTATGTGTGTGTGCGTGGATGCTGGTGTGGGCGTACCAACTGTTATTGTTGTGTTGCATGCGTGTGTGCGTGGATGCTGGTGTGGGCGTACCCTCTGTTATTGTCGTGTTGTATGCGAGTGTGAGTGGCTGCGGGTGTGGGACGTACCAACTGTTATTGTCGTGTTGTATGTGTGTGTGCGTGGTTGCTGGCGTGGGGCGTACCAACTGTTATTGTCGTGTTGTATGCGTGTGTGCGTGTGTGCGTGGCTGCTGGTGTGGGCGTACCTCGTTGTGTTGCATGCGTGTGTGCGTGGATGCTGGTGTGGGACGTACCAACTGTTATTGTCGTGTTGTATGCGTGTGTGCGTGGCGGCTGGTGTGGGGCGTACCAACTGTTATTGTTGTGTTGTATGCGTGTGTGCGTGGCGGCGGGTGTGGGCGTACCCTCTGTATGCGGCCCAGGTAGTACAGGCCATCCGACCAGTGACAGAGCACGCACTGCTCCACGGTGAGGCTGGACTCCAGGGCCTCGGCTGGGGCCCGCCCGCTGACCCCTGACCTCTGCAGGGATGGGGGCTCTGGACTGCTACAGTAGCCCTCAGCCAGGTCCTCCAACATCCTGCTGAGAGGGGCGCTCACACAGACAGACTGTTGGTATGGTTGAGTAGAAACCTTGAGTCATACTGTGTGTGAGCACAAGTAAAGGCTATGGGCTGCAGGTCCGCTGACAGTTTGGTCAGGTCCACTCTGCTCTTGTTGTAACAGCTGTCTGTGTGACAGTGAGGGCCCATTTCTGATTATAGAGCCATTCAGGTGACACCCTCCTTGTTCTGATGCTACAGACAGGCTAGATAGAATGGGAGTGGCACTCATTTGGAAAATAAAATAATAATGTGAGGGTTATAAGGGAGGAGTAGATGCACGTTTTGACGTTTATAACAGTAGATAAAAGATAAATAAAAAAAAAGGAAAATGGATACCGCATTAACAGGTGTAGCAATTGATGAATAAAAACGTTAATGGGGTTTACCGAAAACGAGTAGGCCTACTTGTGACTCATTTATTAACTTTACAAACCGCCAGGGGATTTTGTTATAACGTCGCGCATGCTCTCTGAAATAGAGATGATGAGAGGCGGAGGGGCGGTTG
Source organism: Trisopterus minutus (assembly GCA_027122715.1). NCBI lineage: Eukaryota > Metazoa > Chordata > Actinopteri > Gadiformes > Gadidae > Trisopterus > Trisopterus minutus. Next base: position 18,500,467 of record JAOPUD010000140.1, on the reverse strand, counting down.
TGTCTGCTCTAACAGGGGAGCATGAACTATGTCTTCTTTAAAACAATTACATGTGTTCATAATGCCTACCGTTAAATGCCTACTGCTATTTTTAGTGAGTATGATTCGGTCTCTTACGATGACAGATATCGAAAGCAAAACTTTCTGACAGCAAAACTGCCAAATCAACCCCAAAGATTAGGACCTATTTCAGACAAAACATTCAGTATAAACGATGCTGTACAATGACCGCTTTGCATCTATCGTAGCAACTGTTAACAAGTTACACAAATCTCGCTTGACAAGCATCGCATCCACTCAGCCCCACTGGACAGCCTTTTTCCACATCGCGTTATTTTCCCCCAAATAACATAGATTCATGCCATTAAAAAAGAAAATGATCAGAAACCAACAGAAGTCGCGTGTATATATATATAACAGACAGGGAGGATGTACAAAGGATGAACTCAGTTTACTTACTTTGGGTGTCTGGTGCAGCAGTCTGTGGCTGCAGCTGCCCGGGGTTCTGCTGCTGCTGCTGGAGGGAGAAGAAACTCTGCTGTGCCGCGGCGCTAAACTTCAAACTCGGACGGCGCCATTTTTTCACTTTTCCCGCGAATCACGGTCGCTTTCTCCATGCTGATTTACATAACGTATCATCGTCGTCATCAGCAGCGGAAGTACATTTGAATCCATATCATGCATCCATACATAGAATGTATGCGGTATGCAGTGTCACAATCTGATTGTTCAAAATGAGTAAAGCTGACACACAATCTAGTCGCTGTGGTCGTTTTTATGACTTTATATAGAGGTTGTTTATTTGTAAGAATATAAATATTTATTTTTCATCTCTGCGAGCGCGCGTGTGTTGTGTGTACGTGTACTACACATACTTAATGACACATCATCATCTCTATAATCATTTAATGAAATTGAATACAAGAAATTGGGTCCAAACAGCAAAAAGAAGAGCATTTAAATAGCAGACATGAGTAGATAATAAACACTACATCAACTGTGAAAATAAATTAACAAATTCATGTTGATAAAGTTATTCTTAATATCTTCTGATATATAGTATCTGCAAAGAAATATACTACATAAATATACTACATGGGTAAGTTTGAAAGCCTAAAAGTCTCCAATGATCATCAATTGAGGTGAACACACAGACAGAGATACATTGAAACAGGTGAATCCTATGAAAAATTAATAAGTAAGGAGGACGTGCAAAAATAAGTTGAAAGGCCTACACAAGAATCTAATTTGGGATTCAAAAACCATAGCAGATGAAATCGTTGTTTTAGAGGTTCCATAAAAAATTATTATCGATTATCACAAAACGGAGTCTATTCCGATCCAACAGTGCAAAAGGCAGCACTGTCAGTTGAGAACGGGGCGGGGCTCAGAGTCCGTGTGAGAGGCGGAGCTCCTGGGGGCGGGGTTTTTATTGGGGCGGACCTTCATCTCCGAGGACCTGAGGGAGTACTGCCAGCCCGTCCAGCTGGACCACTCCACGCCGTCGGCGTAGGAGGCGTGGCCTCCCCTCAGGTACTGCCCGTTGAGGTTGGAGGTGTGGCAGTTGCGGTACCACCACGCCCCCTGGTAGTACGCCGCACAGTTGTTCTCCGACTGGTCCTGGTCCCGGTCTTTGGTGGTGAACTGCATCCCAGAATGCTTAAGGAGGGAGTCCCCTGATGTTGAAGGAGGATGGGCGAGAGGAATGAGAATATCAGAGTTGTACTAGCAGCAGCAGCAGCAGCAGCAGCAGCAGCAGCAGCAGAGGTTGAATTGCACTTGACTCACTCCTGGTCTCTACTCTGGTGCTGGTATTTATGGTTGGGCGTCCCGACGTGTGGTGATATTTTTGGAGTGGTGCACGTAAGCTACACTACCATTCGAAAGTTTGGGGGTCACTTAGAAATGTCCATATTTTAAAAAAGAAAATCAATGTTTTTTTCAATGAAGATAACATTAAATAAATCAGAAATACAGTCTAGACATTGTAAATGTGGTAATTGACTTTTCTAGCTGGAACGGCTGATTTTTAATGGAATATCTACAGCGGTGTACAGAGGCCCATTTCCAGCCACCATCACTCCTGTGTTCTAATGGTACATTGCTTAGCTGATTATATTAAAAGGCTTATTGATAGGCTTATTGATTAGAAAGCCCTTGTGCAATTATGTTAGCACGGCTGAAAAATGCTGAATAAAAGTTTTCATGGAAAACATGAAATTGTCTGGGTGACCCCACACGTTTGACCGGTCGTGTTCGCCTGACCCGTAGCCAAACGCTTCTGGCTACGCATCCCCCGGTGGCTATCTGACACAGAGGTATGCATGAAGCAGCAGGGGGTACTTCTTGTACCTGTGTGCAGCTAGCCTGGAAATCCAGACCCACATCTAGAAAGCTGTAGGGTCTGGCAACGACTCGAGGGGCGGCATTTGAAAATATCACTGAACGCAACACTACGGCCAATCAGAAGAATACAAGGGGTGACATATCCAGACCAGTGGTGCTAACCAATAGATAAGACTCTTGCCGTATCTGGATGGTAAAACAGCAACGCTTTTGGCCCGCCTATATCAGATACACCGATGTGATTGGTTAATGTTCTGGGCCAGGGGAATCAGGGAGTGAGTATATTGCTCTCGCGTGAACTCTGGATTTCCAGGGTAGCGTGCAGGTGTATGTGCGTACGGATTATTACAGTTTGTTTTATCTTTGTAAAATGTTGCAAGCTCATTTCTTAGCATAGTGTGTTTAAACTGGTGTTGGATGAATCTTGTTTTATTACACGTACTGTCTGTGCAGTAAGTAAGGGTCCCTTGTCTTGTCTTGTCTTGTTGAAGGCTAACTGCTGGAGGTACACGGTATAATGTATGTGCGCTCCTATCCTGCTGCAAAACCCCTTTCCCCTTGGGGACAAACTTTGAACTTGTAGTAGCAGGTTGCGGTATGAGAGTAGAAGGCACAGAGCTGGAAGAGGTAGCAGTCAGTAGCTATGAGGCAGAAGTCACAGAGCAGCAGAGGAAGCAGCAGTACCTGCGGTGCCGGTGTAGTGGTCTACTGTAAGAACGTAGCCGTCTTCATCAGGGTTCACAGAGTCCAGGCCCACAGCGAACAGCCCATAACTAGCATACGCAGTCCCGTTCTCAAAGTCTGCAATGTCGATTCTCAGCTCAGAATGGCCGAAGCCGGTGAGATAAAACATCCTTTGGAGACCTGGCCCACCCACACACACGTACGCGTGCACACACACACACACACACACACACACACACACACACACACACACACACATACGCACACACAGGGAGCAACATAAAAACAAAGGTAATGAGGAGGGAACGGCAAAGAGACAAAATTAGAGTGAGAGAAACTGAGAAAACATGTCATCGAGTGTGTGTGTGTGTGTGTGTGTGTATGTGTGTGTGTGTGTGTACCTAGCCAATGTTCCCCAGTAACTTGTCCAAATCCGTCACGGTATGCATTCCATCCACGGAAGAAATTCACTGAACCATCGCTTCTCCGCTGTATCACCTATACATACACACACACACACACACACACACACACACACATACACCGCACAGGTAAGCATTTGCAGAATCACATCTCACCAAACTCACTTTTCTCTTTATTGTCTGCCTTAAAGGCCTCAAATCCCAAACAGCGGTAAGCTAACAAGATGCCCACACAGATGCAGTCTAACCTGGCGCTAACACCGCTAGAGGATACCACCATACCTCTTATCTAACATGGCGGCAGCAGAGGAAGAAACAGGGGAAACAAACACAGGGCAGCTAAGCCATCCACCAGCGGCCATAGGCAGTGCACTGCGGTACGGCTAATCTACTTAAAGGACTTGCTGGTGGTAAGAGATGTAGATTGATTGGAGTTGTCTCTTGACTCAAAGTGCAACCACTGCTGGTTGGGTGGTGGTTTGAGCTGCCGGCTGCTTTAGATGAACGTGTTTGGTTTTCCGTTCCACCACTGATGGTGTTTTTGGTCATTGGTCATTAGACTGGATGAGATATGATACATGGATATGACCGAATTGTGGCGTGGAAACACGTGAATAAATAAGGATAATAAAATGTGATCAAATAGCAACAAGTGGTCGTTGTTAAATAGTCGAGTTCTGCTGTGTGAGCAAGTACTGGGGTTCTACTGTGAGTCTGTGAGTGGATGTGTTTGATGAGTGAGGCGGTGGCTTCACCAGTCATGATGATGACTGGTGCGTGTTTTGGTGTGCGTGTGCTTGCGTGTGCGTTCGTACCGTCCATCCGCCACCATCTGTGGTCATGTCACAGTAAACGGAGAATCCTCGGGGCTCGTGAGTAGGAAAGATGGAATAGACTCCATCTTGTGTAAAACCTGCATCCAGAAGCTCGCTACAGTCCTGTGGTCTGAAGCCTGTAGAGGCAAAATGTTTGTTTGTTTGTTGTTTATTTATTTTTATTGTCAAATCCAAAATACTGTCTGAGATCAATAAGGCATTAGCTTCCCAACAAATTCCAACTCAAGGTGTAATACCAGTTTCTTCACTAGTTTCCTGCTGAAACGGAAAGGACCCCTAATTATTGTTATCTGCTACCTGTGGTAACCTATGGTAGAGCGTAGAATCACACAAATATATATATATAGACATATATATATATATATATATATATATATACTGTATATATGTGTGTTTGTGTGTGTGTGTGTGTGTGTGTGTGTGTGTACCTTTTGTCTGTCGAAAGTCATTTGGTTTCTGTAGCTCCGTCTTCATGGTCCTCAGACTCTCTGTCTCCCTCTGCAGTCCATGCAGGGAATCAGCGACCGAACGCACAACCTTGGAAACCCCACCCTGACTCTCTGACAATAACTGGTCAGACAGACAGGCAGACAGACAGACAGACCGACAGACAGAGAGATTGAGTGATAATAGCCAGCGTTTTAATTATAGTGGTTTTAATTTATCTTCTAGTTCTAGTTATATTAACGTAGTTGTAGTTAGTTCTAGTAAAGGTGCTGTAGGTAAGATTTAAATGCTATTATTTGAGTGTAGATTGTTAGAAAAATGCATAGCCATCTCTCAGCTGAGAATATCTGTTTCTATTTGACTGCGTCTGTCTCTGAATGAGCATATGGACAGTTAAGACCAGTCCTTGCTTATTTCTGACCCAACAGGGCCTCTTCTCCCTGATTGGTTCAATAAATCCATATAAATCCGATAAATCCGTCAATCACGAGAGAGGGAGGGGACGTTTTCGGTTTCTCCTCGTCTTTCTGCATTCTTTTTTAAAACTCAAAAATCTTACCTGCAACACCTTAAACTATAAAATATAACTTAAGATACAATAGATGATTAGTTAAGCTAGTTTAGCTAGTGTAGTCAGCTAGCTTGTTTTTACTAGCTAGTTTTCTAGTTATTTACGTTAGCTTATTACCTGTGAAATGCGACTCTGTTCACTCTGTAGGATATTAATTCTTTCCATCAGAGCATTTTGGCCTCTTTTCAGCGTTTCAGCTTCCACCCGCATGCTGTGGGCATGTCCAGCTAACAGCTTTAGCTCATCTGCTAACTTTTGGACCAATCCTCTTTCTTGCCAGTTGTCCGTGTTATGATTTCTCAGGAGACTCAGCAGAGAATTCTGAACTTCCTCCCATCTTAGGAAATCGTTGCTGTAATCTGGACAGTTGGGATCCATATAAATGCTAAGAGGTTCACCGTCGCCAAGAGAGACCGTGACCAAAGCACCATTCTCCTTTGGGCTGGTTGAGATGATGGGAGATGCTCCTGGAAGGGCTGCGCCGTTCCTTATCACAAAGAAATTAATAGAACAAACATTAACAAAAGAGGGGATGGCGCCAAATGAATAGCACTAGTATTAACACACACGTCGTTCACAGTAGCACAGAAGTATTGCAGGCACCACAACCCTTCATAGCTACATATTATGTTGGATTCACAATTGTGTTACACCTCTTACTTCTATTTCTATTTATTATGTTTTGTTTTCTTTCTTCTTTTAACAGAAAGACAGACAGACAGATGGACAGAGCCAGAGATACACACATAGATATATAGGTGGAGAGAGAGAACGAGACGGAGAAAGACAGACAGACAGACAGACAGACACACATAGGCAGGTCGATGGATAGATGGAAAGATACACCTACATACATACATACACACATACATACATACATATATACATACACACATACATACACACATACATACATACATATCTACACATATAGACACACACATACACACATACACACGTACACACATACACACGTACACACACACATACACACATACACACACACACACACACATACATACATACATACATACATACATACATACATACATACGTACATACGTACATACGTACACACGTACACACACACACACATACACACACACACACAACACATACACACATACACATACACACATACACACATATATACATACATACATACATACATACATACATACATACATACATACATACATACATACATACGTACCTGCTGATGAATGGGAGTGGAAAGTGGTTCAGGTACAGAACAGTCATAGTTGCAGCAACAACTCCTAAAAGTGCTAATAGAATGAGGATGCACCATAGTAGGACACTACAACACCTCTGTGCACACACACACACAGACACAGACACACACACACACACACACACACACACACACACACACACACACACACAC
>JAOPUD010000140.1:18420212-18432005 GCA_027122715.1 Trisopterus minutus | reverse complement strand
TCCTCTCCTCTCCTCTCCTCTCCTCTCCTCTCCTCTCCTCTCCTCTCCTCTCCTCTCCTCTCCTCTCCTCTCCTCTGCTCTTCAGTCTACTGTCAGAACTTTGCTCCCAACTTCAAGGAGAGTGAGATGAATGTGATCGCGGCAGACATGTGCACCAACGCCCGGCGGGTCCGCAAGCGATGGCTCCCCAAGATCCAGTCTCTGCTCCCGGACGGGCTCCCAGCCCCCAGCCCTCACCCCCGCAAGGGTAAGCGAGGAGGAGGAGCAGGAGGAGGAGGAGTAGGAGGAGGAGGAGGAGGTGGGGGGGGAGGAGGAGGTGGGGCCCAGAGAGAGGCCAGCCCCGCCCCCTTTGAGCTGGATCTCCGGCAACTCAGTACCTCATATTTGGAGATGGAGACACCGCTGTACCCGGCGCCGCCCAGGGAGAGGGGGGAGGCGGAGAGAGAGCGGGAGAGAGAGCTAGAGAGGGCGAGGGAGAGGGAGCGAGAGAGGGAGGCGGCGCTGCTGCCACACCTGCAGTACGCCGGCTGCGGTGCGGGCGGCGAGGAGGGGGGGCTGTCTGGAGAGTCTGCAGTTCCTCATGAGACTGAGCTGAGCGCAGACTCCGCCCCGCCCCCCAGCACCTCCCCTCCGCCCGGAGACACCGCCTCCGCTCACAGGGGATTGGCCGATCAGGGCGACGCCGTAGAGGACCCTCTACAAGACAGCCAATAAGCTTTTGAATTGCCTCTGCCTACTACCTTTATGTAAATAACACAACAGCTACCTGTCAACTCCGACTGTGTGTCTTTCTATCGACCCGTCTGTCCGTTCTTCTGCTTGTCTGTCCTGACTCTTTCTTTACACCTGCCTACCTGTCTTCCTATCTACCTATCTCTCTGTCTACCTGTATCTGTCTTTCTTTCTATCTACCTGTCAATCTCTCTGTCTACCTCTCAAGTCTCACTCTCAGCCCCTGTCTGTGTCAAACCCGTCTGTATGTTCGTCTACCCGTCTGTCTGTCTGTCTGTCTGTCTGTCTGTCTGTCTGTCCACCTGTCTGTCTGTCTGCTGCATGTTTCCGAGGCCCCTGCAGTCCAGCACACAGACCCTTAGAAGCCGGCCATCATTCAACCAATGCTTGTGGTGTCACACCACCACCACCACTATGATGATGATGATGTTGATGATGATGATGATGATGATACTGACAGCTCTGATGGTCAATCAATTAAAGCTTGTTGAGAATCCCAAGGGTTGTCTGGATGGTTTCCTGTTGTTTTGAGAAGAGCTAGACTAGGTGACACTATGCAGAGAGAAATAATTGGCCAACGACATCCCGGGTATATGTCTATAGGTAAATCTTATTAAATGATATCCTCAAAGAAACGTTTCAATGTCACAGACGTTTTCCGTTGAAGTCTTCCGTTCTCCGGGTTTACAGATTTGCTTGAGCAGGAGCGCCCTCTGTTGAAAGTGAGATTTATGATTAGGTTAAAAATGTATATTATATATTTATATTCTTCCCTTTTTCCAACACAACATGTCCGGCAATAGGCCTAGAGCCCCTTCATTTTATCCTTCACACGAATTTCCCCAAAATATATGGACATTATCTGATTGAATTCATCAGGTGAATGTTCAATAAAAAAAAAAAAGTCTAATAGAAACTCCACCGCCGTTTCCAAGCGTAAAAGCCTGAATATTCCGTTCTTCGTTAATTATAGTGGACCGAACTCAACTGCTGTGGTCACGATTCTTGTCCTGGGTAATTTAGAAAATAATAAGACAGAGCAGGAGACAAGTAGGTTACAGATGAATGCATTTCCCACGCAATTGGAGGTTAGCTAAATAACTTGTTTAATTAATAGTATTTGTAATTCCTCCGAGGTACAAAATAATAAGAATATATAATCTGGAGAAAAAAAAATTGTGTACGTCGGATTGCAGGCAACTTTGTCAAAATCATAACGGTGTTTTGGCTCCCGTTGTAAGGTTGTCAGACACCAAACCCTATACAATTAATATGTTTAAAAGTGGGACCTGTTCAATTGAAGATGCTAATGTATGTTGCGTTGCACAGCGGCCAGTGGCACCGGTGGCTGCTGGGACATGTAGTGTACATGCAGGCCAGATGGGCCTCCTAGATACTCCGATAACCAATCACAGCACAACAACACCCATGATGCTGCCGCTTTTCACCGCGCGTGCGCACTCACAGCAACAAGACAGCTGATAACTCATCTATTATGCTACTTCGCTAAATAAAAAACCTTCCAGAAAACTACCCGACGATCACCGCTGGACAAACTTGAGGACAAAAAAAATAAAGTAAAACATGTCTCTTACCTAGTGCCACCGGAATGTCGCCGTAAATCGGGTCGATGTTTACATAACGTAGCGAATCCATAGGTGTCGTTTGGCGATCCTGGCTCACCGTTCGGCGCCTTGAAACAATGCATACAAAGCTCGGCTAGCAGCTAGCCTCGGCCGGGGTTATGGCTCTTAACGCTACCGTATGCAGCTGCAATACCTCCGCTAAATTCAGAAAACATATGGTGGAAATACATTGCACGTCTCACACACCTCTATAATGAAGACACGAGCCAGAGTGTGCACAGCTCAGTGGTAGATTAATGTGATTACATTATAGGTGGGAAGCTAAGCTTAGCTAGCGACCAAAGCTACTATATTGCAATGCATTGCCCGCCATCTTTTTAAAGCGATATAAATGGGATGTTTCGCTAGCTAGGAAAATACATGCATCCTTAGTGCTTCGTCGATTTTACGTGTCTTGGGTTCATATGAATTCCGACCATAACAAATCATACAAAGCTGTAGCAGCAGGAGGTTCGTATTTGGTTAACTTAATTGTACATTAGCACTGTTTAGCATGAGAAGCACTGGCTAGCGTCTTAGCTGGACAGCCGCAGCGTGCATGCAGAGACACCAGATATTTTAGTGGTTTGATGTTTTCTAAGTGTACTCGTTGATGTTTGCTTGACTACTCGAGGTAAATTGGCGTTAGCTTGTGAGGTTTGGCTCTTGGTTGTTGGCTAGCTGCAATGTGCTCTCTTTGGTACGGTGGTTTGCATGCCGAATTCTGCACATCGTTTCCACATCTGTCCATGTTTTGATCTAGATTGTTGCTATTCTCCAATCTACAGTTTATTACTACTTAATACATGTTTCGCATTGGCTGTGCTATTATACACATCAGTGTGATCTTAGCTGGAAATGTACTACTGTTAGCATTTTATCTTGTTATTTTAACGTTATATTCCTTGGTACCAGCAGTATTGTGTATGTAGAGACCCACGATTCAATTAAGATGCAGGTATTTTCTGTATATTGGTTTATATCATACATTTTATTTAACATGTTATTTTTAACTAAAACAGTAGTTTTGCTCAGTAAGATTCTGTCATAAACATACTGTGTATCGTTAGACCGAGGGAAACTGTTTTGTTAGGAATCCTAGATTATATTGGCTCATCAAGTGTACACAGAGGTTAATAATGGATATACTAGCACTTCACACATTTTTGCCTTTTAATGAGCAGAAGATTGTGGTCATGTTTTAGAATGTGTTTGTGTGGGCTGTGTGTGAAGCTGTGCCAAGTTGTGTGTGTGTGTGTGTGTGTGTGCACACGTATGTGTAGGTGTGCTAGGCAATGTGAATATGTACATCTGTGTGTGATTGTGGAGTTGTGTGGAGCAATGTTTGTAACCTCCTCCCTCCTGCTGTGCTACAGAAAGTGGACGGTCTGGCTGAGGTCTTGAGATGGGATGTTGCCTCCCCACTGGGAATAAGGAGGAAGAACTTCGGCAGGACTGAGAACCCTACCACCCATCTAGACAGGAAGTTGTCGTGTGCTGCGGTCCCTCCCCCCAGGAGACGACGCCGTTCGACTGTCGTCCAGCATGTCGGACGCCCCAGAGACCGCCCCCCCTACACCCCCGACACTCTCCAATCCCCCACCCCCTGAGGTCACCAACCCCACCAAGCCTGGCAGGTAAGACTCGAACGCTCCCTGTAGACCACAGCAGTATGATACCACCAGTGGAGGCTGGGCTCCCTGTAGACCACAGCAGTATGATACCACCAGTGGAGGCTGAGCTCCATGTAGACCACAGCAGTATGATACCACCAGTGGAGGCTGAGCTCCATGTAGACTGCAGCAGTATGATACCACCAGTGGAGCTCCCATTTGTACACAACATATGTTTCTGGAATCGAGGCGAAGAACCTCATGGGGTTCATTCCTCTTTTTTGGAGACTATCTGGTTCTGTCGGGTTGCCTTGGTTTAACTAGGATTGGTTGTTGAGCCAGCACCATTCCTGCAGTTTGACAGGAAACTTGACTGAAGACATGAGAAAAGGCTTCTATTCTCTTCTTCTGGAGATGTTTGTGCCAGCCATTCAGTTATTGGTTTCCAGGGTATGCCAGAGCTGTCTACCTACTGGGATCTCGTTACGTTATTCAGTGTGGCATTGATCAGAAAATAATTGTCTTTCTATTGTTCTGCTATTGTAAAACACAATACTTTTGGCCTCTTGGAATTTAAATTGTGTCCGGATAAGAACTGGATTAAAGACAGCCATGTGACTGCAAATTGGACGGACAATGCTACCCAGCCTCCCCTCTTTGGTTAAGATCTACACAATAGCTACATTGAAACTCAATAGCAGACATGCATAACACTGCGTGTCCCCTGAGTCTACGGTCTATCTGTATATCTGTAAAACAGCTACGTGGGGGTGGTGTTCCCTCTGTTGCTCCTGCAGGAAAACCAACCAGCTGCAGTACATGCAGAACGTCGTGGTGAAGACTCTGTGGAAGCATCAGTTTGCCTGGCCCTTCTACCATCCTGTGGACGCCATCAAACTCTGCTTGGCCGTAAGTCCACACACACCCAAGGTTTTTCATAGCTGCACTATACCTTTTCTCCTGCAGTAATTTAGACAAAAACATGTCTGAACTAGGTTTCTCAAGAATAAAAAACACACTCATCCATGAGTCAATCCATCTAGGTGTTTTCCCCACAATACATTTTATTCTGGTCCCCCACCATGGGAAAATTACAGACACAGTCACTGAAAATTATACAGCTATAACTAACTACTATACTAAAACTAATGTAGTACATGTTTAAACTAAATTACAGTTGAAGCAGTCACCTAGTCCAGGCCAGTCTACCTGTTGACCTGGAGAGCTGTGGTTTATGGAACGAAAGTCTTGAATAAATCGGCCATCCGTTTGAATCTGCATAATCAATACTCTTGTTATTTTCACATTCGGGGCAAGGTTTGAAGAGCAACATCCGTTTTTCATTGCTTGCTTTTTCGTTCTTAAACAGTTCAGCATCTTTCTAAATGTTTAAATCATCAATGATCATTAAATAATTTCTACCTTTGGTCTCAACTGGGGGGAGTTAGGGTACTCGTCAAGCCAACCGTAATCTATTACTAAAATATTGTTTTCCAAAAGCGTTGTCATATTATGTATCGCTATTTCGTCAAAGTTTGAACCAGGATACATTAAATATTCATCAACAGTGGTGGTTGTGCAGGCATGCATTGTTGTCGGTAAGGTTGCTGGTATTCCGGCAGTAAAATTCAGACATAAAAACTGAAAGGGAAAATTATAGCAGCATATTTCTACTGTGGGGGCGTAGTAAAAAAATGTCAAGACATTTCAATAGCAGCTTAGGCAGTTTTAAAGTTAGGTTGGTTTTTAACGGGGTTTGGTAAAATAATATATTGGATGGGGGATTTGTGTTTAGCGGTATATTCTTAACGTATAGAACCGCTAAAGAAAAGTGCATAAGAATTTCTCAATTTATTATTTATTCAGACCATATGTAGACCACAATATCCAAGCCCTGGTCTGTCAGGGTAGCGGGAGAAGCTATGAGTGAATCAGGCAGAGTAACCACGTGTAGGGTACCAGGGTGAGGGTTAAACCTCTGGGCCGCTCACTGTGGCACCTAAATTACATTGCATCCAACAAAGTGAAACCTCATTGTGTGTGTGGGTCGACCTTAAGGCTGTCAAACGTGCTACGCTATATTTTGTGTTGGACCGGGTGTTGACTCAAGCTCAACAGGTTTTTCAGGCCAGCTTTGCCTTTTGCCTTTCGTTCCAGTTTACAAAAGTGTAAACTGCCATTCTTGGACGCTGCCATTCAGGTCCGCCACTGCCCTGCCTGTGTTGGATCGCGCCCCGTAGTCACGCGCTCGCTCTCCTTCTCTCTCTAGTGTACGGTAGCCCACTCTCTCCCACCAGATGCGCTCTCTGCCTTGCAAATACCTGAAATCTGGCACGATTTTATTATTTTATTTATTACTTGAATAGGTCGTAGGAATACTCGGTAGTACCGAGATTATTCAGTCGGTACCCCTAAGAGTTCTGAGTTCGGTACCCAACCCAAGGGGGCGGGGTAACAAGCCTCCTCTCCGTAGAGCCGTCGTTTAGTCCCAGATGGATATAAAAATGCATTTTATCCGGCTATCTCTACTATGTGTCTGAGCTATCACTGGACATGGACGTTGATCATGATCTGTGGTTGTAGGACTACCATAAGGTGATCAAGAACCCCATGGACATGGGCACCATCAAGAAACGCCTAGAGAGCAACTACTACTGGAGTGCCAGTGAGGCCATGCAGGACTTCAACACCATGTTCACCAACTGTTATATCTACAACAAGGTAACACGCGCACACACACACTACGCCCCGTCTATGCGACCGCATAACAAACCACGCATCAAATTTGGAGTGGGTCGATGGGTGTTTAGTGTGCCTTCTGTGTGTGTAGCCAACAGACGACATAGTGCTGATGGCTCAGGCCCTGGAGAAGATCTTCCTGCAGAAAGTGGCCCAGATGCCCCAGGAGGAGGTGGCTCTGCTGCCCCCCGCACCTAAAGGAAAAACCAAGAGCAAACCCCCTCTTCCTGCCACTACAGGTAACGGTCACTTACCCGTCTGAGGCATGGAATCTCATTTAAGTGATGTGATGGAATCTCATTTAAGTGATGTAATCCGATCTGAGAAATGGAACCTCATTTAAGTGATGTTATCCGATCTGAGGAATGGAATCTCGTTTAAGTGATGTAATCCGAATTTAGTATTGGAATCTCATTTAAGTGATGTAATCCGATCTGAGTAATGGAATCTCATTTAAGTGATGTAATCCGATCTGAGTAATGGAACCTCATTTAATTGATGTAATGGAATCCCATTTAAGTGATGTCATGGAATCTGATTTAAGTGATGTAATCCCCTGTAAGTAGTGAACCTCATTTTAAGTGATGTAATCCTCTCTGAGTAATGGAATCTCATTTAAGTGATGTAATCCCCTCTGAGTAATGGAATCTCATTTAAGTGATGTAATCCCCTGTGAGTAGTGAACCTCATTTAAGTGATGTAATCCCAGCTGGTTAATAAACTTACTTTAAATCATGTAGTCCCATCTAGTTAATGAATCTCATTTAAGTGACACATTCCCATCTGGTAAATGAACCTCATTTTATTGATGTGAATCCCTCTGAGATGTGGATTCTAATTTAAGTAATGTGATCCAAATCCAAGTAATGGGATCTCATTTAAAGGGATAGAAGGCGATATCTGTAAATTGCTGTTCTCTTCCTCTCTTACCCAGATTTGACAAATGATTGAGTTAGCTTGGTTAGCAATTGTTTTGCATTAGCCTCCTCCATTGACTGGCAATGTTACAGTAGCCTAGCTCCTGTTCCTGCGAGGGTGGGTATCACTTTCCAAAGGTCTCCAATGTGTTGGAGTAGTCGCTCATTCAAAATGAGACACAAAGTAAATAATTCTGCAGTATTTTCTGCGCTTTGGTTATTGAGCTAGCAGTCATGTGCCGCTGGTGCAATTATATTATGGGCTGCTTCTGGCTGGGAAGTCTAGGCGTAGGTAACCTGTCAGCGGGTTACAGGAACCCTGATTATCACCTGATCATGCCAAATGAAAAGTTTGTAGACAAAGTACAATCTTGTTGTGGTGTTACTGGCACTCGTTTGGAAAAAGTGACGATTGGAAACACACTGAAAAGTAATTAAGATTGTGTTCCTAAGCTAATTCTAACTGAGAATGCTTCCATTTGGATGCATAATTATGTATTTGGTGTTAAAACAACTCGTATGAATCTGGGTAAAACAGGCAAACGCTAAAAAACTCAGTGTATCCCTGTTAATAATGTCAGCTCATTCAAGTAATGTAATCCCTTCTTCGTAATAGAAAACCTATTTTAGCAAAGGAATAAAATGTCAGTAATGTAATCCCCATCTGAGTAATGGAATCTAATTTTACTGATGGAATTCCATATGAGTAAAGAAATCTCAGCCCAACTAATATTATTCAAACCAAACCGTTTGTAGTGGAATCCGTTCAAATCACACCCAGCTTGAGCTGTTCTATACATAAAGTCCTGTTGACCCTCTCTTCTGTGCCTCCAGTGAGCCAGGCTCAGGCGGAGTCCTCAGCCTCCCCTCCAACCTCCTACCCCTCCCCCTCGCCCTCCCAGACGCCAGTCATCTCACCCACGCCCACCCCCACCCCCACGCCCACGCCCACGCCAACGCCCACGCCCACTCCGGTCCAGACCACGCCCCCGGTCTCTGTGTCTACGCCACAGCCCACGGCAACCATCATGCCTTCTGCTCAGCCAGTCGTCAAGGTAACGACCACCCTAGTTCTCGCCACACGCATTCGCTGAGAGACGTCAGTTTGGCGGCTGCCAACAATGTCAGTGGACCTCTGCTGCAAAGACAAGAGCACAGTATAACCTGACTGTCCCATCTTTCCTGTCCGTGCGTGTGTGCGTGCGTGTGTGTGTGTGTGTGTGTCTGCTGTGTGTGTGTGTGTGTGTGTGTATGCACGCGTGTTTCCCCTCCAGAAGAAGGGCGTGAAGAGGAAAGCGGACACCACCACCCCGACCACCTCGGCCATCTCGGCGGGGCGGGCCGACTCCCCCCCGGCCCAGGACGGCGGCAAGCAGGCCAAGATGGTGTCGGCCCGCCGGGACACCGCCACCCGGCCCCCCAAGGCCAAGAAGGAGGGCAGTGGCGGGGAGGAGGCAGGCGAGGCGGGCCCCGCTGGCACGCCGAGCCGGAAGGGGGGGAAGCTGGGGGAGCAGATGAAGCACTGTGACAGCGTCCTGAAGGAGATGCTGTCCAAGAAGCACGCCGCCTACGCGTGGCCCTTCTACAAGCCCGTGGACGCCGAGGCCCTGGAGCTGCACGACTACCACGACATCATCAAGCACCCCATGGACCTCAGCAGTGCTCGGGTAACGCACGCACGCACACACAAACGCACACACAAACTCGCGCACACTAGGCATGGGCGATATGGCTGACAGACATATCGCGATGTAACTTGATCATATTGATTGATATCGATAACTATTACCATGCTGGATTTAAACACTTCTGTTTAACAGTTAATCTGACCTTACACTGTTGATTCATTGATAAATACTCCAATGTCGATCCAACAATGAAAAACACTCAAATATTGTAAGTAGTATGGAACCGTGTTTGTGTAACAAACCCAGCTTCTAGATTCAGTGGTCCAGTCTCCTATTAATATATATTGAACATGTTTTATATTGATGTGGATCCAAAGTCTATCATGATACAATAATTTATTGTTTTATTGCCCAGGCCTAGTACAAACACACACACACGTACACACACACGCACGCACACACACACACACCCATATATATATATATATACACACACCATTTTTGAAAGCAATCCCTGGCCCACATCCCTCTCAGTTCCACATGCATTAGTATGAGGGGATTAAACCCGTCTGATCTGTCTGTCTCTGTCTCCCCCTACCTCCACTCTCTCGTTCTGTGTTTCTCATCCAGAAAAAGATGGATAACCGAGAGTACAGCGACCCCCAGAGCTTTGCCACGGACGTCAGGTTAATGTTCTCTAACTGTTACAAGTACAACCCCCCGGACCACGAGGTGGTTGCCATGGCGAGGAAACTGCAGGTATACCTGCATGTCTCACCCCTCGGTCTGGCCTCCCTGTCTTTTCTATCCTTCCGGTTACACGTCTGTCATTCTGTCTTGACCACTTGTCTGTCCGTTAGGGTTACCTTTCTGTCTGTTTTTCAACTAGCTGTCTTGAGGCTGGTAGGCAAGATTCGAGATCAATAATTTATTGCCGTACAACTCTGTACAAGTTGCTAAGGATTTGTTTCAGTGTGATCATGACAGTACATAACAAGACACAAAAACAGAATAGCTGCTGTGATAACACATAGAACATAATTATGATTCTGGTTCATCCATGCAGTATCCCACCAGGGATCCCACTTCATACAACAGATAAAGCAGATAAAAGAGGAAATCCCTTCACATATCGGTTATTTAAACCTGGTTCTCAGACCAGGTGTCAGAAGTTAGTTTGAAGTGACAGGTACTTATTAGTGTAAGTGATGTGCATATCCGCAAATGTGTCGCCCGTCTGTCCCTCTGTCCGTCCGTCCGTCCTAACCCCCTGTTCCCGCTGTGTGTCCGCAGGATGTGTTTGAGATGCGCTTTGCCAAGATGCCAGACGAGAGTTCGGAGGCAGCGGTGCCGTCCACCACCCCAGTGGTCAGTAAAAGCACCGCCTCCTCTGACAGCAGCAACAACTCCTCCTCCGACGATTCATCTGACTCTGAGGAAGAACGGGCCACACGATTGGCTGAGCTGCAAGAGCAGGTGGGTATGGCCTACTAGGCTTGGGACAGCGCGCGCAATGTAGCAATCGTCCCACGCGCCCCGAAGCCACCGCCGGCTGGTGATTCCACGGTGGGTGGGGCCGGGTTTTCCCTACCCTAGCTGCGTCGTGCTGCTTCATGCTGACCTCGGCAACTCGCCAGAGAGTGCGAGCGAGCGACCGCTGTACATGCCGGCAATATCGAGTCACTCCATAGAAATCTGACACGACACACACGTGGAAAAAAATATATATATACATCCAACACTCCAAATTTTCCCGGAAAAAAAAAACAACGCGGCGATTAGAAACGCACGAGAACACATATCTGGCATTGAGAAAAAAAATAAAATAATAATTAAGAGTAATTCTAATTAAATCCATTGCCGATAGCATCGTCAATAAGCCCAAGCCTATGGCCTGCCCGTATTCAGCTGTGTAGAATAGCTGGATATATATATTCAGCTGTTCAGAGTAGCTGTAGCAGAACTAGCAGAGGGGAAGGTGTGCATCAGGGAACGGTCAGCGGCGTGACACGGCGCGCCCGTCCTGCGCTCCTTGTGTTTGAGGAGCACAGGGCCGACCGTTTCCCAGGGAGCGTCAGAGGGGAGGCAGGGACAGGCAGCTGGTGAGCAGGAGAGAGTGGATGCAGCTAGCCCAGGGAGCGTTGCTAAAGGGTATGCCGTTAAAGGGTTGGCTGGTGTTTTGTGTTTCTCTGATTTCCTTTCAGCTAAAGGCGGTCCACGAGCAGCTCGCCGTCCTGTCCCAAGCTCCCGTCAGCAAACCAAAGAAGAAGAAAGAGAAGAAGGATAAAGACAAGAAGAAAGAGAAGGACAAGGTGAACAAGGGAAAGCCAGAGGAGGAGAAGAAACCCAAGGCCGCCGCCCAGCAGGCCAAACCAGCCAATCAGAAGAAAGCTCCGACCAGGAAAGCCAACAGCACGGTGACCGCCACCAGGTAGGAGCACCGTCCGAGACATGATGAATGCAGGCGCTCCTCTACTGTTGTGTTGCGGGCCTTCAGCGTCTGACCAATGAGAATCCCCCCCCCCCCCCCCCCAGGCAA
>JAOPUD010000140.1:18396573-18414640 GCA_027122715.1 Trisopterus minutus | reverse complement strand
CACACACGCACACACACACACACACACACACACACACACACACACACACACACACACACACACACACACACACAATGAAAAGTATGTGTGTGTGTGTTTATGTAAAGTGCTGTAACAACTGAATTTCCTGGGTGTGGGATTAACAAAGTTCATCTTATCTTGTATTATAACTTATCTACAGAGAGGAAGAGAAAATTCTGAAGTAGTTGCACCTTTGTCGGAATGAGGTCATCTTCCTTCTTAGACACTCTTATTTAAAGTGTCCGCAGTGTGCAGTGTGCAGTGTGCAGCTCTCATCCGTTGTGTCTGTTACACAGTAACTCAGAGTAGTGATGCTGTCACGCATGGCGATAACAGAAGAGTCCCCACCGGTGTACAAGCTGAACTCACGCTCTACTTGCACCCCTTGTCTCACAGCTCTGGTGCTGGACGTGCTGACTGTCGGCGGCCTGCAGAAGTTGGTCAAGCGCAAAGGACCGTGGGGCTACCAGCCAGGGTTCTTTGACTACATCGCCATGGATACATACTCATTCCCCGCCGCCCACGCCAGCCGAGCCGTCATGGTGTCAGGTTTCTTGCTGAACCACTTGGTTCTGGCGGTAGGTCGTGTCCTCCTCAATGGCTTGCTGGATGAGCTAGTGAGTCTCATGCGTAGTAAATCCCCCTCCTTTTCCCCCCCCGATGTGCTACCCAGGTTCCTCTGAGGATCCTGCTCTATCTCTGGGCCTTCCTGGCAGGGATTTCCCGCGTGCTACTAGGGAGACACCACCTGTTTGACGTGGGCTGCGGTGTCATCCTGGGGTATCTTCAACTCCACCTGGTAGAGAACGTGTGGCTGGACTCTGACACCTGTCAGACAATCATCTCCATCAGCACACTTAACTGGGCCCCGCTCATTTAGCCCCCCCCCCGCCCACCCTACCAGATGGCGTCACCCTGGTTTGCACAGCTTCTGTCTACGCTACAGTGCTTCTGCTTTAGACTTCTTGAGACATCTTTAGACTGGTTCAGGGCTGTGATCTCAAGGGGGTCTAGTTAGAGCTCCTTGAGGTAGATAAAGCATGTAGCTCTTCATGGTTGCAGAAGAATGGAACTTTAAGGTGCTGTAGGTTTTGATTCAAGAGCTATAATTTGAGTGTAATTCGCAAATTGTAGCCATCTGTCAGCTATGAGTGAGTTAAGTTCTCTGTGAGAATATAATACCGTTTATGGTAGAATGCGCCTGTATCAGCAAATTTTGATGAGTTTGCTCAATTTATGATCAATCAGGCCATCTCTTCCCTGATTGGTTCGGGGAATACACCTTGCCTGTCAATCACAGGTCCACAGTTCCACCACTTAAATCCTGCGGTCATCTGCTCTCTTGTCAACTCTCACGTCTCACCTACAGCAGCTTTAAAAGATGACAGCATAAGCCTAAAATAAATTCTGATATTTTTAAGTACTTAGATAGGCAGAGGTTAACTCCTATACTTTTCCAACACAATGGAAAAAAATATTTACTATTTATATTGTTGCCAGGAAATAACCTGATTACGAGTAGGCCTACCTCAAGAAAAATTAACGCGCAGTACAACAAACGCATCTTTCCCATAGGCTCAGGAACGTCTTTTCAATGTGTTTACATTTATGAGAGAGAGAGAGAGAGCGAGAGAGAGAGAGAGAGAGAGAGAGAGAGAGAGAGAGAGAGAGAGAGAGAATAAACATGTGCCTCCATTTGACTGAAATAAACAAAATTCAGACAACCTTCAGCCATTGTCCATTTTACTTAAGGTTTGCATACACAAATGCTGAAAACAAAACCTTTATGCTGCAGATGTATCAATTTCATTTTTTGCCTATTAGTATTGTATTGATTATTCGTATATCCAAGCGAAGGGAGGGGGGCGCTGCCTGTGTTTTGACCCTCACCAGTTGCCTTATGACGAGAACATTCACTTCACGCATGCTCAGTGTGTCTGCGCTGCACATTCTGGTGTTTAGCTAGTTTGGGCCACACACGTCTGGGGCATTCTGTAGACGTAACGAGTCGTGCATCATATGGTGATTCGTCAAATATCTTCATAAATTACAAACTATATCTGGTGACACCTCCTTAAATATAGATTTCGTGCAATACTATAATACTTGGGCATTGTTTGCTAACACAGTTAGCAACATTGTCGGGTATCGTTAGCTCTCTGTGAGCACAGCCACTAGGTGGATCAAGAAAACAAACGCATCGTGCTAAACGCCACATTACGAACGGCTTCATCGGTGTGTCAGCCGAGACACGATGGCGACAGAAGAGAAGAAGCCGGAGACCGACAACATTAAACATTGCTCGTCGTCAGGATCTGGCAGTAAGGTGCGTTAGCTCGTCGAGGTAGCATGCTTTGACATGTCACCAGCCTCAGGGCTTTGACAGCCTCAGGGCTGTCAAACAGCATGAATACAATCACTGTGTGTTCTTCCGTTTAGAAGGCAGCGACCTCCTGACCTGCAACATGAATAGCCTCAGAACTAGTCCCAAAGCGTGATTGTTGTTGAATCCGGCTCTTGAGTTGTCAGGTTGAACTTGGGTTTGCTTAGTTAAACGCGAAAAAGAGTCAGTGGTCATGTTTACTTTTTTTTTTTACTACGTTTTGCTCTTCTACAATGACCTATGTTGTACAAGGGTTTGGATGTCTGTGGAGTAGTGTCTTTAGGATTGCATTTCCAGTATACTGATTCTCGATTGAGATTGTCATAATACTGTCAATATTGTTCGGTGTGGATTGATGTGAGGATTCCTTCGTATTTCCAGTCCAACCCAGCCAAACCAAACTACGCTGTGAAGTTTACGTTGGCCGGTCACACCAAGGCGGTCTCCTCAGTCAAGTTCAGCCCGAATGGAGAATGGCTTGCCAGCTCATGTAAGTCCTTCCTCAAGCAAGTGCACTATGACATCAACCACCTGTCCGCTCGACAATCTGCCGGGCGTGTCATCCATGTCAGCCCTGCATCCCATGTCACGACAGCTCCACATCACTAAGCACATCAATTAGCACCTTTGGCCGTGCAGAGGCGCTCAGCGTTTCCTCGCTGGTTTGCGGTTTCACAACCAGTTTAAACATGCCGAGGTGCTCCTGAGATGGACCGCCTCCAAGGTCGCGCCAAAGCCAGTCTAGCTGGTTGTTGTTGGGAGGACATGGTGTGGCAATGGAAATATGTGTTAAACATTATCTAATGTGTGAACAAGGAAGCGAAAAAGCTCAAACTGAATTGTCAGAATCATTGTGGACATATATTTAATGTCTCTTAAACTAATCAATCCCATTTTACACTAAGCTATGACATAAAATGTCCAAATAAGCAATAAAAGTGTGCGAGTTGTTGTTCCATTGAGACACGTTCGTGACCACTTAAAGACACACCTTCAAGGGGCAACGGCTGGTTGTAATGGAAATGCGAATCGAGCTGGGCTGCCGCGTCTCGTATGCCGGGCCAGAAAAGTATTGTTGAAGAATGCAACCTGACAACCCTACCTCCACATGCCATCTCAACAACAACCCTACCTCCACATGCCATCTCAACAACAACCCTACCTCCACATGCCATCTCAACAACAACCCTACATCCACATGCCATCTCAACAACAACCCTACATCCACATGCCATCTCAACGATAACCCTACATCCACATGCCATCTCAACGATAACCCTACATCCACATGCCATCTCAACGATAACCCTACATCCCATTTATCATTCATCATCACTTCATCACATCACATCGTTTGTTACGTCTTCAAAGGAGATTCTTTAACTGTGGGTACATTCCTTTTAATAGCGGCGGATAAGCTGATAAAGATCTGGGGAGCGTACGATGGGAAGTTTGAGAAGTCCATCGTCGGTCATAAACTGGTAAGGAGTCGAATTAGCTCCACACCGCCCTGTTCCGGCCAGGTGTCCTAATGAGACTTACCGTGAGTCTTAACGTGTGTTTAGGGTATCTCTGATGTGTCCTGGTCGTCCGACTCCAACCTGCTGGTCTCCGCCTCGGACGACAAAACACTCAAAATCTGGGACAACTGCTCTGTAAGACACGTGCACACAAAATACACACAGCAGACACCTCCCGTTCTTTGAGCTAAAACTCTCGCTAGTTTACAGCTTAACATTTACAGTCTGTGTGTTTGCCCGTGTGTCCAGGGAAAGTGTCTGAAGACGTTAAAGGGACACAGTAACTATGTCTTCTGCTGCAACTTCAACCCACAGTCCAACCTGGTGGTTTCGGGTTCGGTAAGTTAAATGCTACTAAACTGTACTCTTTAATCTGTCCTCACCAAACGCCACACTGCACCACGTGTCATCATAAAAGGACACCTAATCAACATGGTACTCGTAAAGCCAACCCTATAAACATGTTCATCCGAAACGCAACATTATAAACATGACTTCTTAAAGCTTAAAGGAAAAGTCTAAATTATCCGTCTTGTCTCACTGTCTTCGCCTGTGTGCTTGTAGTTTGATGAGAGTGTTCGTATCTGGGACGTGAAGACGGGGAAATGTCTGAAGACTCTTCCGGCACATTCAGACCCCGTCTCAGCTGTAAGTCCACCCACTGACTGCTCAAGCGATGCGTGTATGCTGTGTGTATCACTCTGTTAAGTATGTGTGTTGGTCTCCAGGTCCACTTCAACAGAGATGGTTCGCTCATCGTTTCTAGCAGCTATGATGGTCTTTGGTACGTTTATTTACTGTCACACCTATGGGCACACAAAAATTCTGACTTAATTGACTGCTTCGTAGGCAAAATGAGTGTTTCTCTAATAGTAATAAAGGCAGCCTTCCATAAAAACATCTTGATTCCACCGTAACCCTTCTAAACCTACCTGCTTCTAGTCGGATCTGGGACACGGCTTCAGGACAGTGCTTGAAGACACTGATTGGTGAGTAGTGGGGATGTATGTTATAGACATGACACATATATGCTTTGACATGACATTAAGAGGATTTGTAATGGACTGTAACGTGACCTAGATGTCTAGTTTATAGATCTGGCAACCGTTGTGCTGTTTCCTCTAGACGATGACAACCCTCCAGTGTCGTTTGTCAAGTTTTCTCCCAATGGGAAATACATCCTGGCTGCTACTCTTGACAAGTCAGTATTAAAACATACGTTTGCCCCAATTATAGAAAGTGGCATATGTCCTATCAAAAAATTATCCAAAGAAAGTAACATGAGATTTTTCTACGTTGCTCAGCGTTGGAGCCAAATTTAGCATATCTCACCTTTTGAATGGATTCTAGTTGGTTTTTGATTGCTAGGAGGTGAGTTGTGATGTGAGCAGGCCTACAGCTGTCTGATACTCTGTTGTGTTTCACAGCACATTGAAGCTTTGGGACTACAGCAAGGGCAAGGTACGGTCTGTCTCTGCATGTCGTCATGTGTTGTGTTATCTGAACCGTGTGGCTCCTATAATTTAGGGTTAATAACAATAACCCTAACCCTAATAAAAAAGTAATAACATCCTCTTGTGTTCCCCTAGTGCCTAAAGACGTACACAGGGCACAAGAATGAGAAGTATTGTGTCTTCGCCAACTTCTCTGTCACCGGCGGCAAGGTGTGTATGTGTGTATGAGTCTGTTTGTGTAAGAGAAAACGATAAGATCAAGTTCCTGGGAAACCTTGTTTGAGGAATTGTAAATGAGTGAAGAGTTCAGGGATGTGTGTGACTTGAAGACTCCCGTTCAGCCACCTGTTTAAAACCTTTCTGCTGGGAGACGAGCGGTCGTCCCAAGCTCTTAGCTGTCTAGAGGCTGTCCAGAGTCACTGGCCAGGCGTGAACCCGTTGACCCTGTGTTGTAGTGGATCGTGTCGGGGTCCGAGGACAGCATGGTGTACATCTGGAACCTGCAGACCAAGGAGATAGTCCAGAAACTACAGGGACACACAGGTAGAACCCCGCCGAGAGCCAGCCTGCTCTCCTCCCCGCTGCTTCTACCCACAGGCCCCGTGTCTCACTCTCTGTGTCTCACTCTCTGTGTCTCACCCTCTGTGTCTCACCCTCTGTCCATGTGTGTTCTCAGATGTGGTCATCTCCACGGCGTGTCACCCCACGGAGAACATCATCGCCTCGGCAGCTCTGGAGAACGACAAGACCATCAAACTGTGGAGAAGCGACATTTAGAGGCGCTCAGCAGTCGACTTGATGTTTGACGGACTGACGGCCGGACTGTTTGATTAACTGACCATTACACAGATTTACCACAGACTGAACCGTTTGACTGACAGCTAGATTGATTGATTTGCTGTAGAGAGGACTTGAAGAAGAATTGAGCACTTGACTGACTATCGGGCCGACTAGCTGCTGTACATAGATGGCTGTCAGAGAATGTACTTTGGAAGAAGAATCTCCTGGCTGTGTTGTCACGGCGGACCAGATGATGTTCTACACGCACTTCAGGAGTGTAGCGCGTTGTCCCGAATGTATCTTTGGGTGTGGGTTGGTTTCTGTTTAAGGCTGCATTTATCTGGACCTGTGTGAGCCTCTCCATTCACCCGGCGCCCGGTCTCCACAGCACGCACTGCGCTCACGGACCCTGGTCCTCCCATGGACCCGTTTCACACCTTAACACCACCCGTTTCCTTCAGCTCCTTCCTTTTAGTCAGTAGTTTTGGAGGTCTTATAAATGAGGTCTCTCTTCTTTTGTCTCCGCTCTTATGACGCTGCTGTCACGCCTTCTGATGACGTATTTGTTAATCAAACGGAATACCACAGTTTATATCCAGCTCGAGAAGTCCACTGGAACGTTCTGTTTTCCCAAACCCATGACCACAAATGGCCGCCGCCAACACCATCCAACTTTGGTGTGGATGAAGATAGCTGATCTAGAGAAATAATCTAATATTGTATGGACTTTTTTTGTTGTCATTTATTTCCTTGTAAATAAATAGTGCTGTTTTTGCCTACGAGACAATGGTGTGGTTTGTTTTAGAGGTAAACATTGAGAAAAACACGAGATCCTTATCATGGCTTTGGGTGCAGAGTAGACAACGTATGTTCATTTATAATTGTACCATGGGCCTGCAAAAGCACGATATCAGGTCATCCTGATATGTTAAAATCAGAAGTCAGGGAAAGGCTGGATTTTCGCCTTCAATTACCAAGCTACTCGTTCAGTGGTACTGACATGAGTCCCGATACACCCTCCGCCACAGGCTTATACATTTTCAGACAAATATGTAATTAAAAGTTTAAATTAAATATTTACATAGCTGCAGAACGTTTCATAATATTTAAACAAAACAGGAAACCCAGCCATCAAGCCAAGCGTGGCTAGTTCAAACACAGGCCCTTAACCACGCCTCAGGCGTTCTCCCCATGGATGTGGGGTTATACCGTCACCTCGTGGACACAAGAATACTTTATTCAACTAGGATAAACAAAAAAATACAATAAGTCATGGCCTATTTTTTTTAAGGGTTAGTTTTTTCATATAGTCCTGGAGTAAGTCTTAGACATGGCTCCCCTGTGTTGACCCTTCCACATGGGGTTACATTCTCACCTCAAAAAGCATCCGTGCGTGTCTTAAGAGAGAAAATGATATACTGTGAAACCTTGTTTCAGAAATTGGAAATGAGTGGAGACCCCTGGCCTCATTTAACAATAATGCGTAGAAAATGCTCTAAATTCTCTCTTACGATTTATGATGTGCTTAAGTACAAAGAAGGCTACGGTATGGACATCACTAATTCAATCTTGATAAACCCCACCTGTTCCATGCGGGTTCACGCCCAGACGATTTGCATTAAAAAATGCCTCCATATGGTCACAACGCATCCCTTTATAAACCATGCGAATGTGCTCTTCCACTCACCGCCAAAAGGCAAAGAGCTTTCACCAACAGATAAATGGAAACCCTCGTAAACGAAGTTGAATCTAATCCCCCAAAAATATTTTGCTCACTTAGTACAGGAGGCATTACAATTTAACGAAAGCTTGCTGCATGGGATAAAGTGACTAATGCAGTTAACTCACATGGACGGAAGGGAGAACTATCTGAAGAAAAATATAAATTGGTTTAACGTTAAACTTATCAAGAAAAATTCACAGCCCACAAACGTGAGATGTCAGCACCCGGAGGACAGACGACCACGGCACTCTGCCCTATGAACAGAACTGCCAGCATCACCGGCCACACGTACAGCTCAGTCCGGCATAACTGAGGACTGACACCGACGCTCTAGCTGGCCATCAACATGCAGGTTAAATAAACAAATTGGAATACTGTGTTTTCAAACATTTTATTTCCATGTGGACATTTAAGAAAAACAACTCAAACATTTGTAGAATAAACTCGGTGAACTCAAGGTGAAAATGTGTTTCTTTCACAGGGAGTCCCATGGTGCTGGATGAGCCCGAGGAGCGTGCGCTAGATCGTGCTTCAAGAAGCGGTGCTGGAAAACCAAGAGGGGACAAACCTCACACCGGGCTGTGCGGTAGTGGTCCACGCTACGTTGATATAGCGTACACTAGAACTATAAACGTCTAGGCTACTGTTATGTTATTTATTACATTAAAACAATAAATGGTGAAGGTATTTGTTAAACCATTCATTGTCAATCTTTGCAAAGGAATACGATTAAAGGACAGCAAAAACAGGGGAAACAGTCTCCATCAATGATGTATTTATTGGGCATGCATGACATGCATATTGCCCCTCCATGGAGGGATTTCCAAGACACCCGGTGTGGAACCTTTCACAGGTATCACAAGAAAAAAAAAGTAACATTAGGCTGACATAAATAAATATGTCCTGGTTCATAGGGGCTGCATGCCAAACCTACAGTATAATACTACTTACCCAAGTAACATTTGGTGCATCATCAACCATGTCTGCCTCCCCACAGAAATGGCACAGGTCACTCAAGTCATCTACGAATTAAGATAACTTAATTCGTATACCGATATGGGATTTGATTTGCCATGTCACATACTTTCACAGCAAACACTCCACAAGAGTGTGTGTCCTGCTGTAGTGGGTGAGGCAGTGTCACATGTCCAGCGTGACACATTCACACCCATTTTTCTCATCAGGGCTCTAAAGAAAATTTAGTTAGGTTGTTACTAAAGTAAACAAGTCAGTTACAGACTAACAAGAATGTGACCAAATGTCACCGGTGTGGGAAAATATAGGCTAGTATACCTTGTCTCCAAACACAATTTTTTCTTTGCCGCTTACTCTCCTAGAGTCTACAAGACTTCTTCTTTCCGATGGATGTATGGCCTGGTAAAAAAACAAAATATGGGAATGGGATTGTAAAAGTACAGTATGTAGGCCTAGTAACATTTTGATTTAGGGAAAAGTCCTTTCTTTGACATACTTACAAGAAACCAATGGTGGCAGTCATTCTCAATGCCTAGAATGTTGTCATAGACCGAAATAATGACTTTCATAGGTTCATTATAGCCTCTATATCGGTGACATTTCACTTGCAGCACTGAACAAATAAACCCTCTGCTTTCAAGCTCAGAGCCGTGACCAGCATGTCCATGTCCATGACCAACACCGTCATGTTTCAGCACACTCAGTTTTTGATTTATTTTCTGCCACATGGCAAATGTGTCCACATGGTGGGCCTTGTTCTTTGATGCCCCATGCGGCCTCACCATTACACTGAGATGTGAATTTATTACCGACATCCAACATTAAAAAGGATTTATACTTTGCCGGTGAAGCCATAATGCCTTTGAAAATCAAGGAACATGCTCCTCACTCTCCAACTCCTGTCCAGGGCCCAGCTGGAAGATGTCTTCATACAACAGCTAGTAGGGCCCAACTTTTGAGAGCAGCACATGGCTTATATTCCCACTCCACGTGTCTGAGATACCTGTAAGACATAGCACACTCTACAAGCGTAGAGTTTTTAAATAAAGGCCATCGTTGGGTATGGGTCACTTACGGCTGTGCACAACATCGTCCTCAGGGATTACTGGGTGCAGTGTGCAGGTGGCCAGAGACTGTATGGGTGGAGGTGGTACAGATGGTGCGTGAACTGTTGAATCAAGTGGTGATCGGAGAGAGGATGGAACAGGTGGTGATTTGTAGGATGGCTTGAGGGCTGTTGCTGAGGGGAGGGTCACATGAATATGTAATGTAATCGTTTATTGGAGAGGTCAAGGGGGGTCAGTAAAGGTGACTGTTGTGCTGAGAGGATAGTGTCAATGAGTTTTTTCCGTGGGGGTTCTTCATCTGACGTTTGTGGTATCCTGTGTAGTATGCAAGGTGTGGGATCTGTGAAGGGTTTGAGGTGGTCTGTATTGATTTTTGTTGTGTTCCGTTGTCATCCAGTAGGTCTGCACTTTAATTTTAGTGATTGTATATGGTCCCAGCCAGGTGCGCTCTTTTTTTCGTTTCCCCGCCTTTCCTCTTCTGCATTCAGATGTTCTTCCTCAGCACCCTCTGGCCAGCAGTGAAGGAAGACTTGTTTGGAATCTTCTACATTTTGTCCGTTTTTTTTTAAGTACGTTCTGCTGAACCATGGCATCACATTTTTCTTTCAAGGTAATGCCTGAGGATACCACTGTGTTGGCTACAATATCCTCCACTGAGCGGCCCACCTTTCCAATAGAAAAATAAACAAAGATTAAGAATGAAAATGGATAGGCACAAGGAAATAATTCAGTCATGGTTTTTAAACTGATACCAATATTGTCGAAGAGCTACTAATAGCTCTTCTACAATCCATTTTGAATCATTTTCTAATTACTGCTTCACCTCTGAATTGTCCCATGCAATTGTCTGCGTCTGATATGGAGCACAGAGACTCCTCTCCATGTTTAAAAATGGGCATATGTTGGAGTTCAGCAGTTTCAAAAACATGTATTGCACAGAATAGTCCATGCAGCCTCCTGACCATCATCAGTTTTAGGCAGTTTTCCCACTAGGTCCATCCCAACTAGCTCAAAAGGGCGGTCAACATGAAAATCACAAAATATGTATCATTGTTATCACAAAATAAGCATGGTTGTTGTTTGCAAGTATTCAGTAAAATGAAAGACTTACCACATTCATGGAATGGGATATATTTCTGCTCCTTGTTAATGGAGAGCCTGCTGAATTGGCGTTTTGCACACTGTGAAAGTTCAAAAGCAGACATGGGGAATGCAGTCCAGGAAGCAACACAATGTATGGATAACCTCAATCTAATATACACTCCAATCAAATAATTCCATTTACCCATTTATCCAAGTCAACCCCCATTCCAGGCCAGTAAAACCTGGCGGTGACTGCATGTTTCGATTCCTCCATGGGCTCCATCACGGAATTCCACAAAAAAAAAGATTGGCCTCCGCCACGCCAAGCACAACTTTCCTGCGCACCTCAATGTATTTCTTTTATAAGATACATAATACATTGTATCACCTATTGAAACAAAGTTGTTGTCAGCAGCCTACAAGAAACACGTATTTTATTCTGATTAGCCATCGAGCTATAGCTGGCGATCAGGGGATTGTTTAAGCGGTAACGGTACCATGGCTTACCATCCAGTAGGAAACGGGCGGACCGCCTCCGAATAACATATTTTTGCTCCTTAGAATTACCTATGGGGTAGTATTCATCTTTTTTGTAATTGAAAAGCTCAGTAAACACTACGTGCGGGTCCCTTTTCCAAACGTCGTGACAAACATCGCTTCCCAGCACAATCATGCAGCTACACCACCTGTGTTTGATCGCGTCAGGTTGCGCCCTCGTTAAGCTACGATTAAATGGCCTCGATCATCAGACAAGAGCAGACTAATTTCAGCAGCACATAATGCCTATTCATTCATGAATTCACCCAAATCAATGATCGATTCACCGAACACTTAACTACATATTGTTTCCTGAAAGCTTAGGTTGCTAGCTACCCATTAATATATTATCTGTTGCACGACATGCCCATAAAATAAGCCATAAGCCTCCATGTTAGTTGAATAAAACAGGAGACCCAGCCATCAAGCCAAGCGTGGCTGATTAAAACACAGGCCCTTAACTGCGCCCCGGGTGTTCTCCCCACGGATACGCGGATCTACCGCCACCTCGTGGACACTTAGAAGAAGAATACGTTTATTCAACTAAGATACACACTATACAACATTGCTGAAATAAAAGTGGATGTGTAGTTTGAACAAAAAAGACGTCATGGCCTATTGTTTTTTTCTGTTTTGTTTTTATTATATCTACAGTCTTGGTGGAGTAAAAGCAGACGTGTGTAACCCCACACGTCCCCCGGGGCTGTTGACACTTCCACATGGGGTCATATTGTCTCACCTCAAAAATCCTGTGTGTGTCTCTTTAAGAGATTCGTATATAAGTACAACAATAGTATAACCGTCATTATTATTAATTACTTACACCCTCACAGTTCATCTACCCTTGCTTCCCTTGGACTTATGTATAACCTCCTCCATGTAGGCATGTACACAAATGCAAATAGTATTTATTATGTAAATGAATATCATATTTACATTTATAAACATTTGATTAATCTACTTACTTACACTTTTTAATACTATTTGTATTTAACTTATGACCGACCACACTCCAGCGGGTGGCAGTAGTGTGCAGGTTTCTGCACACATTTTTAAAAACAGAAGAAGGGCTATCGGTTCTTCTTGTTGTGCATGCGCGATCTTTGACCAGATGCGTAGTTGAAATTACAATTCCTATTCCCAAACAGAGCTCATTGACACCATGGCAGGAGCAGGTAGTCCGGTGGTCTACCTGGACATGCTGTCGCAGCCCTGCAGAGCGCTGCATATTCTCCTCAGCTTCAACAAGGTGCCGTTCACCGTCCAGACCGTAGCGCTGAGGAAGGGTGAGCACAACCTGTCAAGTTACTATCTCATCGGTCAACTAGTCAACTAATCAATTAATCAACTAATAATGACCCGGCAGTACTTTGAATTCATTGTGATTTCTGCCTCGAGAATTTTCTCTTGGGGTGACCTTTGACCGAATAAAACAGCAGTGGACTTTGGCAAGGGACGCACCTTCCCTTACGTTTAAACCCCTCACAAACTGCTAACTAAACTACCTTTAACCATTGACCTCAAACATATACCCAAACAACACAATAAAATCCCTCACGAGGAGACGTCCAACTTACATACATTTGAAAGATATTCATGTTGACATTCGCACTTTCTACATCACTTGGTAGGAAGTGGTTATTGGTTTGTGATACAAGGGATTAATTTAATCATTACCAAGGCATCAAACCAAACAACTACTACCGTGTCTATGTGAATAGCTTATACTTTGATATATAGGTACATCGTACCACTTGTGTCCAGCACAAATAATAACACTGTATGTGACCTATGGTGTGTATGCACATGTTTACTTGTCCGCAGGAGAGCAGAGGACTCCGGAGTTCACCCGTTTGAATCCAATGCAGAAGGTTCCCGTCTTGGTGGACAACGGTTTTGTCCTCACTGAAAGGTACAAAGACTTCCTACCGTGGCCATGACCTCTGACCCTGGCCTCTGGATTAAAGGCTGTTTGGTTAACTATGTTTTTGTGTCAGTGTTGCCATTTTGAAGTACCTGGTGACCAAGTACAGCCTCCCAGAACACTGGTATCCACGCCAACCAGAAAGGAGAGCTAAAGTAGATGAATACATTTCTTGGCATAACACAAACACTAGACCGCACACCGCCAGAGTCTTTATAACAGAGGTAAACAAAAACACACACACACATGATTTGCATGATTTCTTCAACTGTTTCTCTTGCTCACTATTTGTCTGTGTTCCTACCTGCGTGTTTGTCCGCTCTGTGTACCCAGGTGCTGCTCCCCCGTATGACCGGTTCTGCTGTGGACGGTCTCAAAGTGCAGAGGGCTCTGGCAGTGCTGAAGGACACTCTGGATATACTGGAGTCCATGTTCCTCAAGAGGCAGCCCTTCCTGTGTGGGGACGACATCACTCTGGCTGACCTCCTGGCGGTCTGTGAACTCATGCAGGTCGGCGCCCGGTCACGCAGGCCTTAACCTCTTTCTGCCTCTAAGTCTCGTGGCAACACCAAGCTAGTTTGCATCAGGTGTTTTCTATATCTGAGGTCATCAGGACTCCATCAACTATCAGCCTACTGATTATTATTCTAGCCATTATTGAGATGTTAATCTCAGGATGGAGTCCCATCTAACTGAATTGGAGATTGTTAGTAACTTTTGGGGGAGAAAAGACAATGAGTTTCAAAGTTCAAATATCAGGTACTTTATTTTTTACAAACACCTCATTGGGTTATCTCCTGTTTGCTTACGATCTATACTTTTATCAGACTACTCCCAGAAATGGATAACTTATTATTTATTTTCCCACTAAGAAGTCAAACATTTCAATACCACCTTGGACAAAGGACAAACTGAGGGCTGGCATTTCGTTTTGGACACACTGGAGTTTTGAATAACCGAATAATTGCCATGCTAAGAAATCTATACTGCCACAAAATATCTAACGTTTTAAAATCAGTTTAAATTGTACGATTGACTGTTTCCTCTTCTAGCCACTAGGGGGTGACAGAGACGTGTTGAGCGACCGCCCAAAGCTGCAGCGATGGAGAAGCCGTGTCCAATCAGCGCTTGGGGAATCATTTGACGACGCCCACTCGGTGTTGTACAAACTCCGTGACAAGTTTAAATCCAAACTCTGAAGTTCTTTGACGTAACACAGGATAACCATAGAGAGCTCCAAATGAACTGTCAAACATCGTAGTGCCTTTTTCTTGCTAGGTTTTCTATTCATTTATGTGGAATGCAAACTTTGCTTGCTTTAAAATCTAGAATCCATCAACAACAGATACCAAACTGAGATTCTTTAATTTACACATTGAATCCAGCAAAGGTTGTTTAATACAGTGTGATGTTTAATCAGGGGACTGATTGCTGTGGTCTGGTCTCATAACTTATTAACCAGCCTACTCTCCTCTACAGGCGGCCTTTATAATGAAATGAGTGATGGGACTGTAAAGCTCAATGTATTCGTTAATGAGACCAACGATTCCATTATGTTCTGTTATCACACCGTGGTCAAGTTGTGTCCTCGGTAGATCATTATGAAGTGGCATCACACATTGTCAGGCTACATCATGATTTTTTTCATGTTCATTATTTCCCTGATTTGAAAAGCAGCGTATAAATCAGACCAACTACAAGCCAATTCACCAGTGAACAAAAAAGGGTTTATTCATAAAAACATATTTACAGTGAATCTCGTCATCAGAACAGGAATGTGCTACAGTTGTACAGTGATACGATGTTCAGTGGAAAGACGTGGGAGGTTATTGTGCGGTCCTCTTGGCAGGAAGTCTGTCTTCGCCCTCCTCTTCCTCTCTCGGCCTCTTGTTACGCTGGAGTTCCTGCTGGACACACAAACACACTGCAGTGAGCTAGGGTTCACGTTCTTCGGTGTGGCAGAAGCAAATGTACACGTGGTCAGGTCGGGGCCCTACATAAACAGAGAAACCTAAATACATGTGGGGTCCAACATGTGTTACCGTGTCCGAGTCTAGTGGAGGGTACATCAATTTATTGGCCTGGGCCAACATCACAGGGTCCTGAAAAGCACACAAGTCACTTAAACAACAGTGTCTGAACACAGGGTGGACTAATGAGAGTGGTTTAGATGACAGTATATGTTTTAGTCTTAGAGTACTTTACCTGTAACCATGGATGTTGTAAAGCTGACGTGATTGACAGCCGGAGGGAGGGATCGACCACCAACAACTTCCTCACCATGTCCTTGGCTGGAACACACAGTGCCGTTTTAATGATGCTCGCACACCGCCAGTACAGCTGGGTTTAAAGTCACACAGCCCCCCTTAAGTGTGACATTCAGGGGTTGAGTAATTCAATTTAGATTAACTATATGCTTGTCACCTCAAGAAGGATACAAATAAATCGATCTAAATAAATCTACCTCCATGTGTCCTTTTCTTTCGATCTCAGTACATAGCCAGAGACAAATCAAAGTTGCAGGGAAACCGACCCAATCTTGTGGCGGAGAAACGCGTAGTTCCACATCCAATGAGAATGCTCCAAACCATGTGGCTGAATATCTACGTCCAGTTGAAATCCACTCAACTCTTGCCACTCGTCAAAAACATCAGACATCTGCTTGAAAGCCTTGTGAACGCTGGCTTTATTCTACATTTAGGAGACACAAACTAGACACGTGTATGATTAGATCTGAATGTAGCTAGCACCGGTGGACAGGGGCAGTAGAACAGATCATAACGAGTGTTCATCAGCCAACTGCAGAAGAGAATACAGGTTGTCCTTAAGGTGTATCTTGGTGCTCTGAACCTCCGTATGCAACGGGGTTCAGATTGGAAACGATATGAGCCATATGACTCAATTGGGTTTATTGGTCCACTTACTCCCTGTTACACCATTTATGGAACAAGGAGAATCCAGACAGCTTATTGGCTTTGGGGTGTGTGTAGTTATTATATAGTCTTTGGGGTGTGTGTAGTTATTATATAGTCTTTGGGGTGTGTATAGTTATTATATAGTCTTTGGGGTGTGTGTAGTTATATAGTCTGGGGTGTGTGTAGTTATTATATAGTCTTTGGGGTGTGTGTAGTTATATAGTCTGGGGTGTGTGTAGTTATATAGTCTGGGGTGTGTGTAGTTATATAGTCTGGGGTGTGTGTATTCCGTTTTTGGGGTGTGTGTATAGTCTTTAGAGTGTGTGTAGATGGTTTATATTCCTAGGTGAGTGTGTAGATTGTATCTAGTGTTTAGGGTGTGTGTTGTAAGTATATAGTCTGTGTGTATATTGTGTATAGTGTTTGGTGTGTGTAGTTAGTATATTATACTAAAACACTAACTAGTATATTATACTAACTACACACACCCTAAAGACTAATAAATGTATATAGTATTTAGGGTGTGTGTAGATGTTGTATAGTGTTTAGGGTGTGTGCAGATATCATATAGTATGTAGTGTTTGGGTTGTGTGTAGAGGGTATATAGTGTTTGGAGTGTGTACATAGTGTTTGGAGTGTGTATATAGTGTTTGGTGTGTGTATGAAGTGTGTGTATATAGTGTATAGTGGTTGAGAGGATACCTTGGTCAGAGATGCCTTTCCATTTAGAGGGCAGCATGGTGAACTCTCCCTGGATGATCTGCTCCTGCACCGAGGGGCGGGACGGGTGCTCGTAGAACGGAGCGTAGCCCCCCAGGCTAGAGGGAGGCACGGGGTCATGTGGTGCACAGAGGTTACATAATAAGGCACACACTTGTCAATTATAATAATATCTTCCTAATGTTAACATTTCTACCACACATCAAGGGGATACACTGTTTTGTCTGTAGCTCTTAATTAAATAAAACCCTTTAATTTAAATTACTGTGCTATTCTGTCTGCTGTGACGCACTAATTCCCTCTCCGGGATTAATAAAATCAAATCATCCATCACATTTTTGAAATTCAATAAAATCCTCAACACGAGGCAAACATGGAAGAGAAAGAGACTGAAGAGAAAGCTGTCGTTTTTTTTTGGTTTTTTTTCATGCCGACACACTGAAGTGAGCGTGTGCTCTAACAGGGAGGCAGCGTGGAGGGCGGGGCGGGGCGGGGCGGGTGAAGAGCTCACCAGACGAAGAGCAGCACCCCCAGGCTCCAGGCGTCCACGGCCGGCCCGTAGCCCGTGGTGGCGGCGCGGGTGAACACCTCTGGGGCCAGGTAGGACGGGGTCCCGCACAGGGTCCGGGACAACGTCTCACCCTCCAGGATCTTGGACTGGTTGAAATCTGTGACCTGGACCGTGCTCATCGTGTTTGAAAGACTGGAATGCATGTACCTTATTGTGCATGTAGCTTGGTGAGGCCGATGTGTGTGTGTGTGTGTAGCCGAGTCAGAGGTGTGCGCCGGATGTGTGTACCTTAATGAGACAGGTCTTTGCCTGAGAAGCCAATAGAATGTTCTCGGGTTTCAGATCTCTGTGGATGATTCCATTCCTGTGGAGGTACTACACGCACACGCACACGCACACGCACACGCACACGCACACGCACACGCACACGCACACGCACACGCACACGCACACG
>JAOPUD010000140.1:18000230-18014544 GCA_027122715.1 Trisopterus minutus | reverse complement strand
GGGGGGGGGGGGGGGGGGGGGGGGGGGGGGGGGGAGACAGAGGAAGGTAAAACAAAAATATTGACCTTTGAGGCAAAACAGCCACTCCAGACCAGGAGTCGAACCTGGGCAGCTCAGGGACACACGACCAGAGACGGCGAGTCATGAGGACCCTACAATAAACCAGAGTGTATCCCGTCTTCTCTAGGTGCAGGTGCTGACGAGCGAGCTTGGATCTAATGGGGCCAAAGGTTGAGGCTCAGCGGTCGCCCTAGCCTGTGCACATGCCCGCCGCGTGTGTGTGTGTGTGCATGTGTGTGTGTGTGTGTGTTTGGAGGTAAACGAATCGAGCGTCTGCGGCAATGGAGGGAGAGGAGAGGAAGTGCAGCAGGAGCGAGCGTGAGCCGATCGGAGGGGCCCGGCTGTCCGCCCTGCAGGAGCAGCTGATCTGGGCTCTGCTGGGCTCCGGTCTGTCCCAGGAGGTCCTGGTCCAGGCCCTGGGGGAGCTGGAGCGGGACCGGCAGACCCCCGGCGGGACGGTGACGGACAAGGGCGAGAAGGGGGATGGAGAGAGCTCGGAGGGAGAGATGGATTTCGCGCCGCCGATCTTCCGGGAGCTGGAGCAGCTCCCCCCAGAAGAGGCGGCCAGGCAGAGGACTCAGGTGGAGCAGCTGCTACAGTAAGTGTGTCCCTCTGGGGTCAGTCCCTCAGAGTGCAGGGCTCCACTAACGCTCACCTCTCTCACAGCGTCCCCCAGCCGGGCTAAAACCAGAAAAGAATGGTGAAAAGGCGTTTTCGTCGGTTACTCTTTCTCTTTTCCTTGTTGTATTTCTGATCGAAACTATGAGCCAGAGAGTGAAATGAAAGTTGCAAAGGGTTGTAACTTGGTAAAAAAAAAAAATCCCCCTGCAAATCCACTTCTATCCAGTTCTCCCGTCGTTTCCACTCGCAGCCTCCTGCTCCTCCTCTCCGCGTGCCTCTTTCTGCGATCCCTCCTGGCCTCGAAGGGGAATTTAAAGACAGTTCCTCCTTTTCTAGTTACTAATTACCCACCCTCATCATTATTCTCTGACCATTTCTTAATAAATGAGCCATACATGCATCATGGGTTGAGATTAATGGAAAGGGCTGGGCTCACCAGGGACTGTTGACACAAGGCAAAAGGGCTGATTTGGTTATTTGTAGCTTTGTTATGTAATAGCTATTTCCTATTAAGTATGGAACAGATGGACAAATAGCTGATTTCAGTATGGTAATAAAAACGTTTTGGTGGGTAATTGCTTAAATGTAAGAGCTGTATACTATACCTATTTTTATGATAGCTTAGAATTACACAAAATCAAGACCAATGAATTAAAGTGAAAAAGTACAGGTCGTTAATACAATAATATTGCTATAACCTCTTGTATGTTTCATATATTGATTTTGCTAACTGGTGTTTTAGTATATCCGTCCTTTAGCAATAAAACCCAGTCACATAACAGTGTTGACTGGTCATTTGTGGGAGAGCTGGACTTTGGTCTGTGTGCTCTCACTCCACTTATCTCCCTCAGTCAACACGGTTCCTTTTACTTCCTCTCCAAAAGCCAGGGTTGGTTTTTATGGCTTGTAGGGGTATATGTGTGAATGTTTTATATATACTTCCCCCCCCCCCACCACCACCACATATTTTAATAAAAAATTGGACTGTAATAACAGTTCAACAATCAACAAACAACTACGAACATCAACAACAGATGGGAACATTAATATGCATATATGGGCTGTTCGCTCTTGCATGGAATGTTTTCTATCTAGCAAAATGAATTTAACATAACATTGCGAGACAATATCCATTTATAAAATGTGCATTTTAATAACACTTTATAAAAAGGAAAAACATCGACAGCTGGCTTGTGCTACCTGCGATTGGATCGTATATTGGCAATTGAAGGGATGATCGACAATTTGTTTTTCCCTCGCCAATAATAGGGCGATTTAACCAACCTAGTATCAGAACTTAGGCTACTCTATAAGAAGAATGCGCGTAGATTCCGTCTGAATAACCTCTGCCTTCATTCAAGACTCTTTTAAGACTATTTTGACTGAAAAAAACAGATATTTTCTGCTTTGCCGAATGGTTGCAAGCGCCGAAATCCTAAATAAACTTTAACAGACGCAGCGCTGGCGCACGTTCTGCAAAGCGGGACACTGACGTTTAGAGACACACGCGTCCCGATCAGCCCCGTTAATCAGCACAGTGACGAGGGAATTACCAAACCAGTTTGCCTGTTGCTCTTTTCCATGGATCTGGCACCCCGCAACTCCGTTCATATGCCTGCTGCTCACTAATAAAACGTGGTGATATTAATGATCAGGTAATAATGTTCAACTGAACTTTCCGCTGTGACCTCGTCGCACTAACCAAACACAGTGCCTTTTAAACGGGGAGCCGTTGTCTGATAGGACACGTTACTATTACGACGTTACTACTTTTTAATATTTAACATTTTTTAAGTAAAATGTTCACTCTATTACGAATGTTTATGCACATAACTTTGAATGTATTGCTTGCAGTTTACGTAACTAAAAGGCCTATTGATCATTAATCTAGATAGCAGTCGGTGCTACAAGCCAATGTTTACTTGCACTGCGGTAGGCCTACGTGACTACAGGTTGCACTCTCACCAGTACTGTAAGTTTGGCCAGCACTGTGCATGGTCCAGTCCACCGGTTGCTGAACTATGGGGAGACCCTCTTCTTCCTTTCGGCAGAGTGTACACACACTTTGGCCCCTGT
This sequence comes from Trisopterus minutus, assembly GCA_027122715.1. Taxonomy (NCBI): domain Eukaryota; kingdom Metazoa; phylum Chordata; class Actinopteri; order Gadiformes; family Gadidae; genus Trisopterus; species Trisopterus minutus. The sequence goes on along the minus strand of JAOPUD010000140.1, from coordinate 18,011,787 downwards.
GACTAAGTCCTCTCCCATGCAGTGGGTGTCATAAGCAAAAGGACTCAAGCTTCGGTGAGAGCCCCTCTGGTCAGCTTGTGAGCTCCCTGAGCCGCTGATGTAGCTGTGAGAAATAGTCCCGGCCAGGCTCTCTGCCCACTCCTGGTTCCGGAGGAACACCAGGTCCCCTGGGTTCCGCTGGGTTTCTCACTCGAACAGTAGAACGGCCAGGGTGCAGTTTGTGGACCCTTGGACTGCGGTTCTGTCTGACCATAGAACCATGGGCAGCTGAAGGTCCCAGTCTCTGTGTTGCTCTTTATAGCAAGCTTGGTGGCCAGGGTATGATTGAACCGTCACAGCAGCCCATCGTTCTGTGGATGCAATGGGGTTGTCAGAATCTATTCACTCCCACCTGACGACAGACCTCCTGGAATACCTGGGCCTCGGAGGTTACGCCCCTGGTCACTATGGAGGTCCTCTGGCGCACTGAACCGACAAAGCATTTCCTGCACAAGTTTCTCCACCGTGGTGGCCGCGGTCTGATCTGGCACCCCATACGCCTCTGGCCATTTCATGAAATACTCCATAGCCACGGGAACATGGCGGTTGCCATTGTCAGTGATAGGAAAAGGACCCAGGACGTTGACACACACACACACATGCTCCACAGGGGCCTCCACCTGGTACTGATGTAGGGGAGCATGTGAGTGTTGTGTGCGTCCCTTCCGCGCAGTGCAGCTGTAACACTTACAGTTACAGCTCGACATCCTGGCAGCAGTTCGGCCAGTAGAAGAAGCCTCGGAGTCACCTTATGGTCTTGGAGACCCCAAAGTGGCCCGCCCTCACCGAGCCGTGAACCATCTGGAGCACCTGAGAGGGAAGTTCAGTGGGGTAGTTGTTGAACCTGGTGGCCTCCCCTAGGTGCTTGCCAACTGTGGACCAGCCAGCCATCTAGCAGGGAGAGGTTAGCCCATCAGCAGGTTGAGCAGGGGTAGCTGAAGGAGCATTCCAAGCCGCAGAGATGGCATTGCCGTGTCTCTCACCATCAGGTAGTTCATTGACACCGGAAGCTGAGGAGCCATGTCAGGGAAGCATGATTGGTCCTGAGCAGAAATGGTTGACCATGGAGTTAAGGGTGGAAATGGCAAAGGGCTCATACCACGGCCAGCAGCTCCCGCCGGGAAACTCAATAATTGCACACGGCTGAGAGAGAAACTGCAGTAAGACACTACCTGTTCTGGGTACGCCAAGATGGGGGCCCTGGTGAGCGCTGTCTGCAGCAGGTCAAACACAGTGTTGCACTGCTTATCCCACAAGAAGACCTGCCCCTTGTGGGTCAGACGATGTTAGTGGGTTATGGGTGGCAAAGTCCTTGATGAAACAGCGATAATAAGATGCCAGGCACAAGAAACTTTGCTGCTACGACGTTGCAAGGGACTGGCCAACCTCTCACTGTCGGTCACCTTGGTCGGGTCGGTGGCCAGAAGCTGGCACTTTCCCAGGTGGAGGCGAAGACCAGCTTGGTGAATGGCTCTGAACACTTCACGTAGGCTTCTTTCGCCAGTACCGACTGCGGAGATCTAGCAAGCTGAACCAACCAGTTTATATGTACTGATCATTCATCTAGATAGCGTCATTACAAGCCAATGTTTACTTGCACTGCGATACGTGACTATAGGTTGCTTTTGATAACATGAAGGTGTACGGTTGTATCGCATAAGTTTTGTTGTGGAAATCAATCCTTCGAATGGGTGATAGACAATTTTTAGTTATCGAACAGGGAAATAATCTCTTCAAAAATCTCCAAAGCATGAATAAACATCCACTTCTCATAATCCTCCTTATCCACAAACTGCTATTAACTACACTCATTTACACTTGGATTGGAAGTAAAAGGATGGTTTGGTGAAAGGACACAGCTTTTGATGACGACCCAATTTTGAGCATTTATACTGAGAAATACAATAAATAAGCTAGCAATTTGAATACAGAAAGCAGGTTGTTTAGTTGTTTCTCAGGTAAAAGTGTGCTTCTTGTGCACCTGTCCGCGTGTTGTAGGAACGACCCTTGGCGCGTAGCTAAGGTGGTGAAGAGCTACATGCAGCAGCACAACCTCCCGCAGAGGGAGGTGGTGGAGTCCACAGGCCTCAACCAGTCCCATCTGTCCCAGCACCTCAACAAAGGCACGCCCATGAAGAACCAGAAACGAGCTGCCCTGTACAGCTGGTACGTGAAGAAGCAGTGTGAGATTAGCCAGCGTGAGTACACCGGCAGCTGCCACACCTGTGTTCTTGTTCATTTCGTGAAAGTCCCTTCACCCAGCTAGTATAATTTAATTGAGTCAGTAGGTTTGAGGCACCTTGGTCCAACTATTAATAAAATAAATTAACCAGACAAGTTTATTTTAAAAAAATCTCTTTCTGACAATTGAAAGGAATAAAAACAAAGGCTATTTTGTTTTGCAGAGTTCACCAATGCCCGCCATGGCCTTACTTCCCTGGACGAGCAGGGAGAGGAGACCAAGAAAGGCCGCAGAAACAGGTTCAAGTGGGGGCCTGCCTCCCAACAGATCCTGTTCCACGCCTATGAGCGGCAGAAGAACCCGAGCAAGGAGGAGAGGGAGGGTTTAGTGGAGGAATGCAACCGGTGATTAACACACACATCTGGGATTGACAAGCACGATTGATAACGGAACCAATTAGAGAAAAGATGCCCTGATTGGTCAGAAAATAAGCCGGGAACAGTCTGAAATCGAAATTGTTAGAGCAGTTTATGAACATACAGCTGATGGGGGGCTATGGCATTTCTAACAACCTACATTCAACAGCTCACATATCTCACTTATAGTACCTTTAAGTGAACATATTAATATATGAATCTTTTGTGGAACAAGTTCCTTGTTCCTTATTCCTTGTTGAGTGTTTGTGCGTTGTGATGTCCTCAGGGCGGAGTGTATTCAGAGGGGCGTCTCTCCGTCCCAGCTGGCCGGTCTGGGCTCCAACCTGGTCACCGAGGTACGCGTCTATAACTGGTTCGCAAACCGCCGCAAAGAGGAGGCCTTCCGCCATAAGCTGGCCCTCGATGCCCCGTACTCCAGCCAACCAGCGGGCGGCGTGAACCCCCTGCCCCCGCCCAGTCCTAACCAGGGTAAGAAGGCCGGCGATAATACTACTATATTGACTCATAAAAGATATACCGTATCCATAGCTGTTGTTGATATGTTTAATGTCATTGGTACAGGTGTCTTTTCTGGTATATTCTCAATTATTACTCCAGGCATGAAGTACAGTCAACAAAGCCAATGTGACACCATGGGTCCGGTCCGGGGGGGCGGTGGTGGTGGGGACCGGGGTCTGCGCTTGGGATCCAGCCCCGTCCAACTGGAGCCCAGCCACACACTCCTGGACATGCATCATTCTAAAATAGTAAGAACACACCGACACACACATCCTTCAAGCAGAACTGCAGCTCAGCCGTGCCTCACTCTGCTCCGTGTGCCTCTGCGGTGGTAGGTCTCTAGCGGTGGGCCCCTGCCTCCGGTGAGCACACTGACATCGCTGCACAGCTTGTCAGCCGCCCCCGCCCCGTCCCAGGGTCTGATCATGGCCTCTCTGCCGAGTGTCATGAGCCTGGGAGAGTCCTCTCTCCTCATAGGTAAAGTATAGGATGCCAACTCGGTGCCATCCGTAGATTAACCACCAGGTACTGTACTGTAGGGATAACTTAGGAATGGTACTTCATTGATGCCTAATGGGAAATGTGGATGTCATAGCAGCAATTACAGTAGAGTAGGAGAATAAAATTGATTTATATTGAAAATGATCAATACAATTTCAATAAAAAACACACAAAATATGATTACTATATACACAATAGGAGTGGACAAAATGTAGGTGCAAAAGTACATTTAAAAATTATCAACAGTAGAACGAGGGAGGTAATGGTTGCGATATGTGGGATTTTTCCGGAACTGGACCATAGAACGACAGACTTGAACTAGTCTTCACCATCTGTAAAATGTAAATCGGTGAATCATTGAGACAGCTTATTGGCCACATATGTTCTCACATATGCGGAATTTGGCCTCTGCATTTAACCCATCCGTGAAATTAGTGAAACACACACAGTGAACACACAGTGAGGTGAAACACACACTAACCCGGAGCAGTGAGCTGCAGTGAGCAGCAGTGAGCTGCTATAGTACAGCGGGGAGCAGTGAGGGGTTAGGTGCCCCTATATAGGCCACTGCTGCCCTATGTAGGCCACTGCTGCCCTATCTCAGTAGATGTTAATGTAGATAAATACTGTCATTAATGTCAGTCACTCCTCCATCTTCGGGGAGCCTTGGTGTTTTCTTCCACCCGCAGGTCTCACCTCTACTCAGTCGCAGAACTTACCGGTCATCAACAACATGGGAGGGAGTTTCACCACCCTGCAGCCCATCTCCTTCCAGCAGCAGCTCCACACCTCTCCCCAGCACTCGCTCCCCAGCCACATGGGGACCAGTCCCTTCATGGCCACCATGGCCCAGCTGCCCTGCCACAGTAAGAGGCCCCCCAGGGAGGTGTTCACCAGGGGTGTAGATCACTAGACAGGGGGTGGGGGATTGATCTAAGATCTTAGATCTAAGACATATATTTCATAGATGGCCTGTGTACGAGTAAATGAAAAAACTAGCAACCCAGTGTATATAAATTTGTTAATGACTGTAAAGGGGTATGTGATGTAAAACAAATGTTTCTCCCCTCTTTGCAGTGTACAGCAAGTCTGACATGCCACATTACTCGTCATCCAGCCTTCTCTCACAAGCAATGCTGATCACAGACAGCAGCTTTGGGGCTTTGACCAGCCTTGCGGCGGTCCGACAGGTAATTCAACCAAGAGAGTATTGGTGGACATTTTAACTCAACTAATACATGATCTGCATGAAAATAATCCACCAACGAATGGCAGCTTTTGACAGCAGATCCTGACGACCAAACAGAGCCCCCCATGGCAGAGGAGTCTCTGCATCTGCAACCAAACACGCCCACGCCAGGTAGGGACTGGTTTAAAACAGTATAGCTTATGAGAATGGAGTGTCTGTGATTATAGGCACTGGATGTGTTTATATTTGGGAGTTCCAAGTTTACAATAAATCTGAACTTTTTTTTTTTCCAGCAACACTTTCTACTCTTGGTTATGAATGCAATTGATTCGCATAAGTGAGGATGGCTCTAAATAAAACAAATTCTGTCATTGAGAACACCAAAATCCTTTGTTTCTACAGATACAGAGGACCTAGAGCTCTACCCCGCCTCTCAAAGCACAGAAAGCCACGCGTCCCACCTCCTCTCCCCCTCGCCGACTGACATCAGCCCCTACATTCCCACGCAGATGGTCTCTTCCCCGCAGTAGAGCCTCCAGCATGGCAGAATTAACCTGGCATCGCTCAGCGCCCCCTTTGAACTCACAACCATCTGAATGAAGCCACAACCGCAGTAGATGGACTTACAGCAAAACAAATGTTTTTTTTTTTTCACTGCTCCACCCTTTCGCGATGGTGCAAATCAAACTTAACACTTTGTATTACGACACAAATGAACAAAGAAAAAAAATGGGTCGATTTTTTTTATAACAAGACAAAATAAATAAATCATATGAAAATGTCCTGGAACATTTTTTTTATTACAAATAAATGTATATGGTGTACTTAACTGATACATGGCTGACTCAAACATTATCCAAAACATTTGTACAAGCACTGACATAACCTCAGTTACTGAAAACGCAACGTCAAAAGCACAATTTATTTTTCAATCAAAACTACACACATTTGTATTTGGAGGCAGTTTGGCAGGATTACACAACCTTAAAACAAGGTCACCTGAATATCCTGGACAGCTTCAAACTTTTCAACAACTGCGTTCAGAAGCGGCCCTTAAACCTCCGTGCTCTCATCAACAGCTTTGCGTTTTCTTCTCCTTTTCCGTTTCACCTTTGCTTGGGCGCTGCCTCCCTGCTCTTGTTTCGCCTCCATCTCTCCGCCGTCTTCCCCAGGCGGCAGAGGAGATTTATCAGAGACAAACTTTGCAGGCGTGGTCTTCAATCTATCTCGCTTTTTCCCGTTATTGAGAGTAGGGCTATGCTCTGCTTGACCTTTTTGCTCTTCAAAATCTGTCCCGACAATTTCATTGTCACATTCAGTTGCTTTCATTATCTTCTTCTTCTTCTTCTTCTTCTTCTTCTTGGGCACAGGGCTCTCAGTTGTGTCCTCCTGGCTCTGTCCTGTTGGGTCCTCAACTTCAACCTTCTTCGTGGTCACCTCCCACACTGGTGGTCGTAGGACGTCATCTGTAGACACCACTGCCTCCCTTATCCTCATGTCCATCTCGCTGTCGCTTTCGCTGTCCACCACAGCAAATAAAAAGGGACGTCAACATAAATTGAAGTCGGATTGAGATGGATCCTGACGATTTAAGGTAAAAATCTGATATTTGTGATGTTGTTTATTTACCTGGAGCTGGGAACACGCTGGCGTTTCACAGGACATGGTGGTTCATCAAATCTTTGACGTTGGTTCGATGTTGCAAACAGTTTGAAGCCTGTGACAAAAAATGGTAATCATAGTTGTTATAAAGCCAAGTAGGCAAAATTAACAAACTGCTTATTGCTAAAAAAAACCTACCAAGATCATCATCCTCCAACGTGCTGGAGCTCTCATGAGATACAGCTGCTGCTGGCTTCTCTGAAATAAAACTGATTAACAAAATGTATTTCATGAATGCTATTATGATAAGAAAGTGTGGATTATTATGAGCAAAGCATTGATCAAACTAATGTACCCGTCAAGCATATGCTCCAACTTTTTGGCGACATGTGCACGAAACTCTGGCGTCACCTGCAGCTCATTACAGTCATGTTGATGGTCGGACACGACCAACCTGTGGAGACAGCCCAGTGTCACTACATCATCCCCTTCATTATCTTGAATACCAAGGTTTAGAGAGTGGGTGAAAGCAGTTATTTATAGATAGCTCAGACAGTCTTACAGTACTGCATACGGTGCATGCATTACACATTACAAATGAGAAAAAAAAACGTGTCAGTTATATACAGTGCTAGGTGACAAGTAGATCTATAAAAGCTATAATAGATTAAAGATAGGTTATGTCGGCTCCAGCATTGCAAGCATTGTTATTAGTCAGACAAACATATTTTCAAAAACAGCTAGATGGACAGTAGCTCTTCATACAACGGGCAGTATTTTGCTGACGTACTGGATACAACTGTACGCATACCGTAAGCAACATAACATTCCGTCAGGTTTAAGGGGGACAAGTAGACTTACCTCCGCGTAGGTTTGGGTTCTGGATGGCTGTTTCCTGCATCTTAAATAAACAGAAATACTTCCATTAATAACTGCAAGTTGTGCAATTGTCTGCATTCCCTAACGTGCATTGGTATTATGTTGTGCACTTCATGTTTCACCTCGAAATATCCTACGATGTGTTTATCATTTGGAAGTTGGTTCATCAATTCACTGGAGTTCCTTTATCGTAGAAGTTGTTGACAAATATCCATGACGGTTTGACAAGGTCAAACCCCCAAAAAGTATATATAAGGTTACCTGTCTTCTTGAGACTATCCACATTCCAAACGGCTTCCTTAAATTTCTCCATATCTTCATCTTCACTACTACTTGAATCACCAGACCCAGCCAATGCTTTTTTACCGGAGGCATCCATTATGAAAACACGTGTTGTCTTGCTTCGCCGCAATGAACTCTGGGTAATGGCGTCTGTTGCACTATTTTACAGTCTATGGTTGCACATCAACAAACAGACAATATTCTAACTGTACCTTTTTAGGGAATCCTTAAAAATCCCACATATGAATTTGGGATTTCGAATTATGAAAAATCAAAACACGGAATATCATAGCAATTAGGACCGACATATAGTCATATGCTTTGAATGAATGTGAATGTGTGAAGTGTTTGCAACTAATTATATAGTTTGTCCTTTAATCATAACAAATGTCAATAAGCAATATTTCAAGTAAAATTCCAAAATCATTGAAAAAAAAGACCACTAGTAGTTAATTGGAAATTCATTTGTTTAAAAAAGTCAATATTAAAATACATATTTCATAAGTAACGGAGCACATGACAGATGAAGTTGAAGAAAAACAGTCTTCAGCTTATTGGTTGAGGTGCAGCCTGTGTTATACAGCTGGGTTAACTCTGCAGAGTTAAAGGTTTTAGTCATTTCATTGGATAGATTTACATACACAGTGTGGAACACAAGGCACAGGAATCCCAGGCTATGGTGGAAAGAAAGGGTGAAGTAAAGCAATTCAAAGTCAATCATAATTAGACATATGGTGGAGCAGAGGGATAGATGGAAAATTAAATATAACTACAATGGCTAATGATTAACTGCACTACACGTCTATTCTTGGCAATACTGTATTACACCCTGGCCCATGCCTGTGTCCTTCCATTTGGGATTAACAATTGCCACGTAAAAAAGGTAATGTCAAGTCACATACAAAAAGGTAGTGTCAAATCACATACAAAAGGTGGTGTCAAATCAACATACAGAGCGATATCTACCAACATGCTTGACTGAAGTATATCAAACAAATCTAGACTACTTCCTGACACTTATAGAACAAGTTAAAAAGCAGTAGAGTCAAAAACATAACATAACAATCCAACAGCTCAGAGACTATTTCTTCATTCGTTAGTCGTTTTTTGTGAACAGTGTTGTAGCGTTGATAAACATATGATGAACATCTTATGAAGCCAGGTTGGTGTCATTTCGGAAGAATGCCGTTTCCCATGTTAGGGAATGAATGCGTCAAGAAAGAACCCTTTGCCACTAACAAAATCTCTGCGGAGTGCATATCCTCAAAACCGTGTCATCAATGCACATGTTCTTGTCCCTTGTGACTGAACAGCCGCTACTGACCCCCGTTGTAGGCGTAGTCTGCCTTGTTGTGCATTATAAGTTTGCTGTCCACAAAGTAGAAGCTGTCTGATCTGGTTTCATACGGGTGCTCTACCATGAGGCGTACTGGGGAAAAAGAGAGGGGGAAGAAGTTAGGTTTAAAAATAAAAAGAGGCCTATAAATGTTTGAATGGAGAATAACACTTTTAGACATATAGACTCCCAACTCACTGAGGTCCTCTGGAAGTTGGGGGAACTCGTAGATGTGCTCGCATGTATTGCAGCTGTTGGGAATGCAGAATCCGAAGTCAAAGTCAAAGTTCTTGAGGAGGCGCCCTTGGAAATAATGCCTCTCGATCATACGGAAGCTGTTAATAGGACTGTCCCCGACTGCAAACTCAACGCTGGGGTTTGAAGGGGAAAAGGGAAGGGGAGAACATTGTTAAGCCTTGAGATACACATTTATATTAAATGAGAAAAGGAGCTTGGTTTCAATTATTTAAAACAGCTTTTCATCACTTACGTTGCACCAACAGTGCGAAGTTTAAGGAAGGCAGGGGTAAATTGATACCGGACAAAACGGCCAGCACTGGTGTCCAAATCCCCAACCACGTCTTCATGCTCCAACGGGTCTATTTTTTGATTCACAGTAAAACAACAAAATGTTGAAATGTGCTTGGTGGATGGGACATTTTACCTCCATATCTTTCATATTCTTAGTGGGTAGAATAGCGTAAACACGCCTAATGTTTTCGAATAGTCATTATATTAATAATAAATCAGATTCGTCATGTATTCAGTAGATTGATGACACATTAGTACTTAAGTACTAGTACTTAAAGATGCCAGGTGATCAGAAGCAGAGAGGTCATAGTTTAGGGTTCTGCCCAACATCCACTGACTGGACAGTGAGACAGGGACTTACCGCAGTTTGGTGGCTTTGCGATCTCAAACAGCACCGTGCCCGTCTCCAGGTCTCGGATCTTAAACCGTGTGAAGTCAACGTTGTACACATTGTCTTCGGGCTTACATAGATAGTCTGAAGGGTCAAACAACAACACGTTACAAGAGCAACACGTAGCTTAATACGTACAGAAACTCGCAAATATGGATTGTGTAAGTATCGTTAGGATGTAAACTAATAGATACCCACCCTCGGTGACCGCACGGAGCCCCAGGACGTGGTCCGGTGATATGTCTGTCCCTAAAGCCCGCAGCTCATCCTCTGTTATCACGGGATATTTATCGGTCTGATTGCGTCGCGATATTAGTTTCTTTAGCATCCCGCCGGCGGACTTTCGGTCCATGGAGTTGGCAGCTGGGCTAACAGCAGTGTCCGCCTGTCCTTTGATAGTGTGTGCGGTTTTCTTTCTGGATCCGTTCATATCGGTAGTGAGTTGAATTAAGTGAGAGAACTGCGTTCTCTGCTCGTAGCGATCTCAGAGAAGGCTACGGCACTTCCAAGATGGCGCCTATGTGTGTGGAGGACACAAAAGCTCGACTGTGATTGGTTGTGAACGCGGCCGGTCGTCATAGTTACCTGAGAGATGCTCTTGAGGTGAGCCCGGTTTGTCATCTCTGTGTGTGTCACCGGTCACTAGTGGTGCTGGTTTGGGTTAACCTTCATCCAAATGGGGGATAATGACGTGTCAGCCTTCCTTGATGCGACATACTCATGAATTTTCAGTAACATTGAAATGAGCGGCATCTCATCTAAACCCATAATCCGATTTTTAAAAATGCCTACATCTGCGATAATCAACTAGAATCGATATTATATTCTCCCCCCTCTGGCATCAATACATTTTCCGCTAATTATATAATAATGATAAATACTGTACTGGGGGAACCCAGCACGATGAGCGCAGGTTCCGGGGACATCTTTCTGAGCAACACCAAACATTTATACTGAAGAAGTTGGGATGGTGCGAGTCAAGTCAAGGTAAACGCATTTCCTTTCCTCTGAATAGGTGTTCAGTGTTTAGTATCACAGTGGTTGTCATTCTTTCTACAGATATTTGCTGTGTGAAATAAACATCCCCGTCCCATCCAATCGGTTGTTGCTGGAAGACAGACCCATCTTCTCGGCAGTGAAAGATGCCGTTGCGAGCATGCACGGTGACTATGGGGCGGCACAATGCAGCATTGGATTCTCAGGTAATTCGGACTGTATGTCTTGCTTTTGATTAATTAAGACCCCAAATTGGGGACCAGTTTTTCTTGGATCTATTTTGCATAATGACATGCTCATACGAATGGCTTACCATAAATATCCTTGACAATGTCCTTATGTTTTTCCAGTCAAATACGTGAACGCCGTCACTGGCATAATCCTTATACGCTGCCCCAAAAGTTCTTACCGACTCATCTGGTCTGCGCTGCCTTTCGTTACCAGCGTTGAACATAAAGGAAGGAGAATCCCTTTTTTTCTCAACTGTTTGCATGTTGGAGGTAAGGGATTTTTTTTTTTCAAAAGCAATCACTCAAATATGTACGACGGAGTATTAGGGCCACATTTAAGAAAAAAAAAGTCACAAACTTCGAGAATAAAGTCGTAATTTATGAGAATAAAGACGTAATTTATGAGAATAAAGTCGTAATTTACGAGAATAAAGTCATAATATTACGAGAATAAAGTCATAATA
>JAOPUD010000140.1:17970628-17990610 GCA_027122715.1 Trisopterus minutus | reverse complement strand
TCATATTTTTACCTCCTTTCATATTTCAAATTGTTTTCAATTTGTTCAAAAAAAACTATCTGAAAGCATTTGAGAATAACTGATCAAAAATGTAATAAGATATCAATTTTATTTTAGTGTGGTTGCCATGGAGACCAGGCAGTACGTGGTCGGTGACCTCATCAGCATGCGCCTGATGCGGAGAGAGAAGGGGGCTCTGGTGGCGATGCCCAGCTCTCAGTGGGTGAAGGTGGAGGAGCCGGTCCGCTTTGAGGGTGAGGGCCGTCCGTCAGGGGCTAGGATAGGAGCGCCCTAGTGACCGTGCGGCTTCTAGGTGGACTACGGCTTCCGCAATCCTTTCATTTCAAAACGGGGAAATTGCGACACAGACCTTGATTGGCATTGTGGTTTAAATTTCAATTCGGAAACGGTTAAATATTGCAGAACACATTATTTATTAGAAGAACGCTTCAAAAAGCAAAACTGAAAAATCACTGTTAAGGGCTGTGTGGAGGAAGTCTGTGGCTTTCAAATCCACTTTCAGTTCGTACACCCCTCAAGCCACAGAGCGCCTACCGACGTATTCAAATAATGTTCCTTTGTCTGAAATAAAAAAAGGATAATGCTGTCATCACATGTTTGGCCAGGCTATTTTGATGACGACTGAGGCATCATATGTTTTTATTTAATAATTGGATGAAATGTAACCTGCCCTTCTACCTGTGGTTCTTAAATATGTATCGGATGATATTCAAATATTTGTGCTAAGCATAAGTTTGAATTTAATTATGCTTATTGGATCACATTCTAAAGGATTAGTTGACATAGCGATAATACAAGTTATATAACTAGCAATGTTTATCTAGCCTAAATGAATATAGAAAAGATTGGTCCCGATGGCAGCACCGGGTACGTCGGAGCTTATCGATACTCCATTTTAAATAATTCAGCCCTGGGGCTCGTTTAATCCAGGGTTTCAGTACCCATCCCTACTCGGGTTACAGCTTCAAAAGGAGGATTGAATGAATGCGTTTTCCTGGTGTGTTTCCTCTAGACCCGGGTTTGAGCCAGTACTCCAAGCTGCTGCTGGCCTCCACAGCCCAGGTTTTGAGCCTGGTGGCTGAGGAGAAGGCCGCCCTCCAGCAGCAGCTCAGCCAGGAGGGCGACACCCAGTCCTTCTTCATCCAGATCGCGCTGGGCCAGCTGCAGGTGAGGAACGCTCTGCACATCCGCAACCTGCTGGTTTAATTGGTTTTCATGCTCGAATACCAACAATCAGCACTGTGATGTATCCAATATAAGGGGGGAGAATCTCCTTAGGCTTGCATATGTACAATGTGTTTTTAATTTGTAATATGCTGGGCTGCCATGAAGGTTGTCTTGATTTCCTCTGGTTTAGGAGCGAGAGGAGGCGTTGCTGAAGAGTCAGAAGACTGCTGATGAAAGCCTTGATCTCTCGTACCTCAGTCTGGTGGAAGCGGTCCTTCCGGAGGAGGAATTGTTCACCACCACCACCGGCAGCAGCACCAAGGTTGGTGTTTCTCTCCCAGTTGTTTTGGTCTTTGGACAAATCCATCAAAAATCCATCAGATCTCATCAAGAACAAAAGGGAATGCTGCAGTGAAATTTCTGCATAGCTCTGTTCAGAACCTACGTTTGCAGAACCGGTTTTCTGGTACGACTTAAAATACAATTAATTAAATTAACATAAATACCATCGACACTTGTTCACACAAGTCAAAAATCCCAATGATACAAGCCTAAGGTCAGGGCACTGGTGCTGATCCCTGGGAGCCGGTGTGCCCTCTGGTCTGCCTAGCCGGTGCTGCAGTACGCGTCTGCCTTCGACGACGAGGTGGCCGAGCTCCCCGAGGAGGCAGCGGGGGAGGGTCCCCGGCCCCTGGAGGGCGTGCTGGAGAGCCTGTTGGAAGAGGCGGTCACAGAGGGGGCCGCTGCAGAGTCAGACCAGGAGCCCCTGGAGGAAGAGGAGGAGATCCCCGCTGACAACGGGGTCGACGGTGGACATCCTAAGGGTCCCGTGGCACACGTGCCCTACTACTACTTCTACCAAGGTAACGCTCACAAGACGTCTTTATGCGTCTCACAGGCGATTTCGAGCTCGTCGCTCAAGCTGTGGTAGACCTGAGAACGACCCAGCAATGTTCTGGCAACCTCCGGCCTGACCCAAACTAAAGCGTACAGTTAACACCTGCAGCGGCAACAGCCGCGGTTCGGTATACAATGAAGCCAACAAATACGTTGCATGTGAAATGTAACCATTCCAAGTAGAGCTACCTCGCTATTTACGTACCAATTTCAACTGGAGTGGAGTTGCATTTTCAGCGGCACAACTTGAATAAAATTATGGAGTGAAATTGTTGAACAAATGAAAGTCATGTGTAACGTTAACTAACGAACTCCTGACACCAAACCCGACAAAATGTAAGCAGTGTCAGCCTGTCGGGTAACCTGACACACCAATCTGGGACTCCGTTTATACCAAGCATTATCATGCATTTGGGACTCATATCACCAAAACTCAGCCCATTATTTACACCAGGTATAAGAATCCATCTCCAGTGTCCAGTTTGATATCGGGTATGGTTCTCATCGGAGTACATGATGCCATCATTTTATGTGACTCTTGCGTCAGTTCCCAGTGAGTGAAAATTAGAAAGAAAGAAGTGAAATGATTTGATTGTTTTCATTGTTCCTCATGATGAAGTAGTTAAGGATAAGGCCCTTCCCTCTGTATAAACCACATGTTAACCCACATGACACACGTTGTAATGCTGAGTCACATTCTGATGCAACGAGGGTGAAACTACATTGGTCATTTAAAAGGGCCCCTAGTTTACCACTGGAGCCTCACAGTGCTCTGACAACCTCTTTCTCCTTCCTCCCCCGTCTGGTGGTTCAAGCCGAGGACTGCCAGCAGATGTTCCTGCACCCGGTGAATGTGCGCTGTCTCCTGCGCGAGTACGGCAGCCTGGAGGCCAGCCCCGACTCCATCACCGCCCGGGTGGTGGAGACGGAGGGGCACACGGTCACGGAGGTAGCACACCAGACATAATGCAGTTTGAGTCCTCAACCCTCCTCTATCCAAACAGACTTCTAGCAAATGTTTTCGTTATACTTATCAAGGGGAAATTATCATAATGTTACAACGATGAAAAAGTATGGATAAATCCCTGATGTTTCGAGTATTTCTTGATTGTTAATGTCAGTTAAGTGCACTTTTTAAAGATCCGTTGTTTGCAGGAGGTGCGGCGGCGTCACCGCTACCTGGCTCACCTGCCCCTCACCTGTGAGTTCAGCATCTGTGAGCTGGCCCTGCAGCCCCCCATCCTGTCCAAGGAAACCATGGACACGTTTGCCGGTCAGTGTGCTTCACACGCATCATTCACGAGGAGATCTGATCACCCAAAGATCTGCTTTTACGAGCACGTTTGATCTTCTCACACCAACTTGTTGTTGTTGTTGTTGTTGTTGTTGTTAGACGACCTGGAGAAGAGGAAGCATCTCCGGCAGAAGAAGGCGAGGGATGAGAAGCGTCGGGAGCGGCGCATCGAGATGGAGGAGAACCAGAAGCAGGGGAAATGTAAACACCAGCTGCTTCTCTGACGCTTCTTCATTCTGTTTGTGATGCGGGACGGGCGGGAAAAGTTTTGCATTGGAGATGTGTTGTGGCCGGGCCGTCCTGAACTCACCGTCTGACCCCCTCCAGACCCAGAGGTGCACATTGGGTTGGAGAACCTGCAGCAGTTCCCGGCGTTCGGCTCCCCTCCTCAGAACAGCGGTCCCGTGGTCCCGCTGGACTTCCTGCTGTCCCCGCCCTCCCCTCTGCGCAGCACTCCTGAATCTGGTGAGAGCTGCACCCCCAATGCTCACCACATGCAGGCCATATGAGGGTTATATGTGAGTCCATATACTGGTTATACGTGAGTCCATATACTGGTTATATGCGAGTCCCTATACTGGTTATATGGGAGTCCATATGAGGGTTATATGTGAGTCCATATACTGGTTATATGGGAGTCCATATACTGGTTATATGGGAGTCCATATGATGGTTATATGGGAGTCCATATACTGGTTATATGCAGGGTTGCACATAACTGGTCTGCAAGTACGCATGCTCACCCATAATCAGGGATGCGGGATACGTCACCTGTGTCACTACAACGCTTTGCATAACTAACGGCAGATCGGAAAAACAAAATACATCGAGCAGCTACTTTGGCGTTCGCCACCTGCAAAGAAAAGGCAAACCGAGCCGGAGCAGAAGAAAATATTTTTTGCTTGGTGCCAAGATGTGCCATGGCTCGAAACGGAAGGATAAAGCGCACTGAAATGAGCGTTCATGTGCACTATGTGTGCTGTGCACCACACACACACACTGGAGAACTGCCCTAAATTAGCTGATCGCAACGTTCCTTTTGAGATATGCAAATGCTCCGTGGTCATAAGATCAGATGTTATGTGTGGGGTTCGTATCAAACACCATGTCCTGGTACTCACCTGAGTAACTCACTGAAAAAATTATGTGCACCCCTGGTTATATGGACTCAATGCATTGGCTATTGTTTTTTACTGAAGGATCTGTTTATTTGACATCCCAACATCCCACTCTATTCTGGAATTTTGCTGCTGAAAGTTAATTGTGTTTCCAAAGTGATTCGTCATTGAACCATCCATAGTCCCACCTGAGAAACTCAAAATCGCAATGTGTAACATTTCAACCAGGTCCTATCTTAAGATAACATTGCCATATCTCTAGTCAGCGCTGATCAATGTGATTTCAACAATGTTATCATTTAACCACGTCCTATAACTGATTTATTCAACATATTAGAGCGGCTGACCGGCCCATACCAGCCCGTGCCTCTTTGTTTACAAAAATCATACTATCAACAATCCCCAAAGTCCGCCCACTGAGGCCATCAGCCGAGCTACACTTCTTAGCACCACACCGACGCACAGCAAATCAAATTGGATGGAACACTGTTTATTTGAGAAGTTTCCTGCCTACTAACTTGGAAAGATTTAAGCTTACTCATTGTGACTTTCATTTACTTTGTGTGTTCACAGATGGAATAATGTTCCCTTGTCTGACTGGGCAAAGCGCTTCATCCACAGTGGGAAGTATGGAGGATGACTCTCACTGCCTGTCCTTTGCACAGGTACGTACTGCTATGATGAACATATTAATAAAGTATATAAAGTTGTATTTGAATGTTTGAATAAGGGAATTATCCTATGTTAGTTTTATATTTGGACAGGTGGAACATCACTTACATACCGTGCATAGCACTTTGGTTTAGGCTTGTGCCAATCTGTGATAGCATTGTATAGTGACAGTTGAAGGGGTGATTTAAGAGTTGTTTTTTCTACGCCTATCCATATCCACCGTTCCATTTCCCATGACTCATAGTGGCCCGCCGGTTGTCCATTTCCGGTCGAGTGCTGTTTACATAGCGGCTAGCACATTTGCACCGCTAGCGCATATCTTGAAGTCTACGGCATTAGTTAAGTTATATATTACATTACCAAAAATGTTTTCTGCACTCTATAGGTGTAGTTAAGGTTGGAATGTGTTTCAGCAAATTCTGCTGGTGTTCTGACAATTTCTGCTCCCTTGTCAGATTGTGCGACCCAATGGTTCTGCGCATGACGACACTATTGATCCGCGGTGTAGTATTGGTGTAAAATACACATACTGTACCCGTGAAATCTCCAATAAAGACGTTATAAAACAGTATCAGTCTATCGAATCATGCTCCCCTATCAAAAAGTGCTACCTTATGTGTTTGGTAGCGTTTTTAATCTGTTGACCGACTGCCTCTATCAAACGATGCTCCCACTACAGAAACGCGTTATTTTACACTAGTACTCACGTACTAACTCATGTACACTGTAAGAATATGGGGAGCATATTTTGATGCTGTATTACGTCTTTATTGGAGAATTCAGGGGTACAGTATGTATTTTACACCAATGCTCAATAGCGTTATGCGCATGCCAGAACTGGTGGGTAGCAGAAATTGACACAACACCATCATTCATGCAGGGAAAGATTTGCAATGTGAAGGCAGATATTTCTCTCGTTAATGTAGTTTTATTTCTTATAATTGTCTTATTAAATATTGAAAACCATGAGATTCTCAGAAGCTTAAAACGATGTGTCCGGGC
Source organism: Trisopterus minutus (assembly GCA_027122715.1). Classification (NCBI taxonomy): domain Eukaryota; kingdom Metazoa; phylum Chordata; class Actinopteri; order Gadiformes; family Gadidae; genus Trisopterus; species Trisopterus minutus. The sequence continues at coordinate 17,984,439 of JAOPUD010000140.1, read as the reverse complement.
CAACCCTATAAAGTAATTTACATGATGACAGCTTTAAGGTGTACATCAGTATCTAATGTACAACTCCTCCCTCTGGCTGGTCTTCAGATGCTTCGAGATGGAAAGGCCAGAGCTGACGCTGGGGTGAAGATGGGGCTAAAGAAAGGTAATGGGAGTGTGGGAGTTGATAATGGCTTAGCTATAAAAAAAGACATCACTTGGTATACACAAGGTTAAACACCTTTGTTTTTATTCTTCACTTATGGAAGCAGAGCGATGCCATGGTTAGTATTATATTTTTGGGCCCTAACTGAAGATCGCGCTGCCATTTCCAAATGTGGATTTGATTTAAAATACAGGTTTGTCTGTTGCTCAAGTTCTGCCATCATTGCTCTCTCAATCTCCCGGTGAGGCAGGTGAGCCACCGTTAGCAAACATGGCTCACTTCACAATCCATCTACAACCCTGTCTGCTTAATAGCAGACAGGGTTGTATGTCTTTGTAACAATCTCCAATGCTACAAACAACCTCTGTGGCTTTGACTGGGCTCCTCCAGACAAAGACACTGGGTGGTGGTGTTGGAAGCCGGGCTATTTTAAGGTTTGCAGATAATGATCTGTAAACCGGGGCTGGTTTAACCTGTGCACATTGATTGCTCAATGTACTACAGGTGTGCAGCCTCACCCAGCCCCAGAGTCCAATCAGTGCGAGTCGGCCCAGGAGAGGCTGCTTAAACCAGCAACCATAAATCTTGCCTACAGGACATTCTAATCGGCCGGTATCCATTGCCAACATTGAATTTAAACCATGGTTAAGAGACAATAATAGTATTGTTATATATATTTTTAAATGTTGTCTAATGAGTGAACTACAACCAAAGACGTTGATGGGGGAACACCCTGCAGTCGTAAAAAATAAGAAACTAACGTGGGCTGGATATTTTTTACTACATTCATGGTCAGTGATGAGTGATCTTAAAGTGGGAACGAATGGGACAACCCACGGTCCAAGTCTATCGGTGTTATCTGAAAACCGAGGCTGAATGGATGGTGCTAGAGCTGGGCATAAAGAGAGGCGACAGCCGGCCAGGTCCTAGCCGCTAACACTGCTAGACCTAGAGTGCGTTGGATCGCTGAGTCGGCCTCTCGGTCTCCGCTCAGGACTGCTTTATTGCCGTATCTGTGTGCTCTTAGGACATGACCATACACAAAAAAACACCAATCAATACCGGCAGGGATTGCACAGCCCACTCGCCGTGGTGAAAATGATTCTCTTGCGGTATACCATACTAAAGGTGTCCTGGAATTCTAACCCTTATTGAATATAGTGGGATTTACGACCTGGCCGAGAAAAGCACTCTGGATGCGGGCGTGAGCCATATGACTCTAACTGATAGACTGTTCCCTGTGGCAAGATACTAACCGTCTCTCTGTTCAGGCAGAGGGTGCAGACATTTTATCGTTCATGATCTGAAATCTTCATATCGCACACCCCTAGTGCAAGCAAGATAATTGACACGGCAATTATGCCAGCTTAGGACAAACCCAACTTGGCTGTGACAAGAGAACAAGTTATTATCCTGTTGACAAAAAGGGCACGAAAATATCCTCCCACCCATGGTAACTCTCGGCTCCTATATTCACTGCAGGTTTAAACACAAGGCTTCAATACCACTGACCGATATCACTCCCAGGGAGCAGCAAGTGAACTTCTGTCTTTTGTCAGACATGCAGCTGGCTCCGCCGGTGCCTGACAGCGAGGGCGAGAGCGACGCGTCCGACCGCGTTCCCGTGCCCAGCTTCCAGAACTCCTTCAGCCAGGCCTTCGAGGAGGCCCTGCAGCAGATGGACCGCGGGCCGGACGGCACCGCCGCTGCCGCCGCCGCGCAGCCTGTGGTCATCCCTGGTGAGGGTTTGCTTGAACCAGGGTGCGCTTAACCCTGTTGAAGTGATGGTCGAACCACCGCCACTGGGACTGCACTCATTCTCTGTGCTTTTTTGTGTTTTCCAGATGACAAGGGAGGAAAGAAGAAGAAGAAAAAGCAGAAGATTCTGTTTAGCACATCCTTGGTCCACACAAAGTAGAGTACACTGACGTGTTGCTCAAATGCTCATCTCCGATACACACTGATCGCCCCACAAATCTTGTTCTTTTTTTCATCTTGAGAAAAATATCCGCTAGTATGTAGCCAAAACTCACTGTCCTGTCTGCTCTTCCACTGTCAGGATTTCATGCAATTATTTTGGAGGGTGGTCTTTCTCAGTATTTTTTAGTGCATATGACTATTAAGGATTTGCAGTGACACTTGTGTCAGAGAAAGGAACCATTTTGATGCTAACATTTACTAATTTTCACATTGTATCAATTAGCAGGCTTAACATGTGGTGTCTGTGTGCTACAAGTTAAATAATTAGTTAACCGCTGCAGATGGCTCTGATGCATTAGAAGTGAATGCTACTTGCAGTCCCAGTTGAATTTAGGTAAACGCCAACATGGCGACTGAGATTTTGAGGGATCTGTATACGAATGTATGGGGGTGTTCATATAGTGGAGGAGCAGTCAGCCAGCTGCATACTCCGTCTACACGTTCATAAGCTTGCAGAGAAACTCCTCAAATGATTTCCAAAAAAAAGTAAATGTTTCCTGTAGTGTTGATTTAGATTAAATCTACTTCAGCACATCATGGCCCTGAAAGATACTTATTTGGTGGGGATGGCTCATTGAATCGGATGCCAAAGCTTTTGGAAACATTTTGGTGCAATGCCATTGTTTAAAGTCCAACAAGTGGTGTTCAGTGAAACAGGTGTTCTTGTCTTGGTTCGTTATAGGAAGGACAGATGTGGCTACAACATGAATATGCACTTGTCTTAGTTTTTTTTTTTTTATCTTCCCTATCTACATTTTAATGTTTGGCCTACATGGATTCAGTGTTGCCCATGTGCTAAGCTATACAATGGATGACATCAAGTGATTGTCAGAAGGGAGATGGCACTGAGAAGGTGTTTTATTTTTGAGGGATCTTTTATTCATGCCTAATTTGGAGCAGGTTTATAGGCTAGTAGGCTAGTAGACCACTAGCCGGTTTGATTGAATAAAGTATTATGCAAAATCAAAGAATGTTGTCTTATTTGAACACCCAAAGCTGAGAAGTGTAAGACCCAATCTGTATTAATTACGGTTCTCCACATGAGGGCGTACCAGACCAACAATGGGCCCCTGGTTTACTAAATGAAGGGTAGACTACGTTTCTGTACATTAAAGATCCGTTCAAAAATGCCTTATTTCAAAATTAACTTAAAACTTTTGTTCAGAACGAGATCGCTTATGTTGCTATGGTAGACGGTCCAACAGATCCCTAGAGCCCATCGATGTCGTAGTAGAGTTGCAGGCTGTGCAGAAAGGTGGCTTACGCTCAGCTTCGCTCCCACCCCGTCCGCTGCAACCCGACACGGGACGGGACCAGGTCGGCTAGCTCAATTAGCCAAGTTAGCCCTTCTAGTGCCTCGGGAGCATCAAACCAGCACGTCTCAACCGGACCTTTACATCGCGGCTCCAGAGCTTCCCGAGGAGAGGAGGGACGGCCGTCTGTCTGTGTGTCGGTGAGTTGTCTCTAAGACGTGGGGGGTGGAGGGGTGGGCAACGAGCCGAGACGTTTTGTCCCGTTTTACAGGTCCGGTGTCCGGCGTCCCTCGTTAGCTGCTGCTCGCTAGCCCACAAGCTGTTGATTATTGTGGTTTTTTTTTTTTTTTAAACATTTTTTACTCAAATGGATATATTGGTTTTGGTTGCGTGTCAACTTGGCGAGCAGAGTAGTCCGAAACACCTGGTCGGTGCATGTCAGCGCCTGTGTTCCCTGGAGCCTGGCACCCATAAGGAAGAGGGATTTGAACACTTGTTGCGACGCGGTCTAACGTTGGCGCTTTAGCGATCAGAATGGGTCATAATGGTTTTTGTTCTTTCTTCAGATATGTACAATCAAGGTTAGTAAAAAAAACTAATCGACTACACTTTAGTTTATGTAATTCCAACAGTAAAAGGCTCAAATCCGTCCTCACAACTTGATACTCGGAATGTGTGAATCGTTTCTGCTGAAGTCCAACATGACAAACCCTAAGCACCTGTAGGACCTGTTCTGCGTTTAATCTGGTGTACGATCCACGATGTTTTCGAATGAATACATTTTAATGTATATCTCTATGGCATTGGACTTCACCTGCTGTACTTGTTCAACCAGTTATCGACCACTTCCCTCTGATGTAAACAACCTGAATCCAGAACGCAACACACCGGATATACGCTGGTTGTTTGTTGTCCAAGAGTGATGTTGGAAAAGTTTCTTCGTGAACGGAGACGATCATCTTTAAGAACCGATCATCAAAGCCTCTCATCGTCACAGTTAACGTGTGAACCACATGTTCACGCACAGATCATAACCTACCGTCCGATATGAAGTTGTACCCTCATCGGGAAAGTCTCTTCCTAACATGCTGGTGAGTGCGGATGGCTGAACGGTGTTCAGCCATCAGCATGGCTTCAGCAAGAAGGAAGATTATTTCGTATCAAATAGATGTGTACAAATCAGAGTATTGACATTTGTACCAGCAATAACGTCATAACAAGTCCTAACACCTGTTATATGAGAGCAATGAAAGCCTGTTCAGTGCTGTGCTTGAGCGTATTTACATATACCACAGAGAGATATCACTATTTGTGAACATCTGTGTTAAGGTAAACGTTATGTTTTGGCTGAGGCATTAGATCATATACAATTGAATAAGGCTCTGACATTGGCATAGGGGCTGCCACAGCCATGACGGGGGTGTAAATCTGTATGTGGTGTTAACACAAAGTTTTTTTCTCCCCTCCCTTTTTTCTCTGTCTCTCTCTCACACGCTCACCCTCTTCCTCCTAGTGTGATATGACACCACTGCATGGTTACCTTAGAAACCAGAGCTCCACTGCAGACGGTGGACATCAAGTCGGGTAAGTGATTGAAGCCAGGGTAGGGTGGGCAAAGTTTGAAAGTGATCTCGACAACAGTTGAGTTCCATCATGTCTCAGAAAGGAGGACCCTAAGGAGGTCAACTATTTCAAAACAAGCACACGTTGAACGCATTATTGGATCAGGGAGCGTGGCAAAGTGCATGGGTTGTTGGCTGTAGCAATAGAAAACAGCACACCTTTAAGGAACGCTAGACTAATCAGATTTTTTTTTCCAATCTAGTCTTGTTGATGTTTGTTGTGCTATGATCCTCAGACGGTAAAGTTTTGACTTTTCAACAGACTTTGTAGAGCAAGATCACTGCTGTCTGGTATGCAAAAAAACCAAAGCTTCGTACAGCCATTTCCTGCCTGACGATCCACCTGGGTGCACCTTGACCTAAGTCACGCTCCTCCTGAGGGTTTAATCACCTTCCATTCAAATATCTTATTTAGTCATGCGTTCTTGGTCTTGTGTCAAGGACTTACCTCAGGGTTGTATGGCACTCCCAAGACAAAGTCTGAAGTTATAGCTAGTTAATTAGTGCTATGAAGCATACTTACTTAAATGTTACAGTAGATTGATGTTTGTATCTTATGTACTTCCGTGTGTAGGTGGTTCTGGAGGAATGGCTGCTCAGGTGGAGCTCCAGGCCGGCGAGGTTGGAAGGACGGGTCTGCGGGGTCGCATGCACCTCAGTCCTTTGATTGACTCCAGCAACAAGGGCCTCAGCGAGAGCCTCATCATGGACCCCACCAAACCCGCGCCTGCCCCGAAGCCCCGACTCACCCCGAAGCCCTTCGTCTTGGAGAGAAACACTACAATCAAACCGATACTAGCCCCCAAGCCCCACAACAAGGTCCAGCGCGAGCCCACTCAGCCTGTTAGCTACAAACCCGACCCTCCCATCACTCCTAAGCCCCAGCAGTCCGCTGTGGGCTCCAAACCACGGCCGGGGTCAGCCAACGCCAGCCTCCCTTCCTCTACCGCCAAACAGTCTGCTAAGCAGAGTGCCGGGCAAACTACCAAACCGGTGGTCCCCCCTTTCAAACCAGCACCTCCCCTCGCTCAAGTCACTCACTTCCGCAAACCCACTCCTCCTAAACCGGCAGAGCGGCAGAAAAGTGACGCATCTGGATTGTCTTTTTCAAGGAGCCCTAAAAAGTCCCACGCTGCAGAGTGGTCTGGAACGACCAAGAAGGAGGAGGACAATGACAGGATGTACTCCAAGGGCCCGGCGGGCCCCTCCATGACCAGGGCTAAGTCTATGGGGTTCCTCAATCAGCTCAGCCAAGAAGAAACGCCGGAAGAAACCAAACCCCAGTCGGTGGCCCTCCGACCTCAGCCCCGAGGCTCCAGGTCTAGGCCTGTGTCGGCCATCTTCCTTCCCTCTTCTTCTCCAAACCCTGAGCCCTCGGCCCTTTCTCCCCGCTGGGAGGGGCGACGCCCCCTCTCGGCCGATCTCACGGCAAGGTTCGAGTCCGTCAATCTTTCGCTGCATCGCAAGAACCTGCCGGCGGACAGCAAGGAGAACACTCCGGAGCAGAGGACGCCCACGAGCCTGGAGAGAGCCCCCAGACCGGAGGGGGCCATGCCGGCCTCCCAGGCTGCGGCTAAGCCCCTCCCCTCACAGACAGAGGGCGTTGAGAAGAAGAAGGTCGCGGGGGTCAAGAACGAGGAGGATGTGGCTGGGGCGTCCAGCATCAAGAGACGGATCAGTCTCCTCCTGGATTCCTCCGCCTCCTCCTCCTCCTCCTCCTCCTCCTCCTCTTCTTCTCCTTCAACGGGTGCCATTGACCAGGGTTCCACTCCTCAGCCAATTGCTGAGCCAGAAGCAGCAATACCACCACCGGGTGTTAAGCAGCGAATCAAAAAGCTGACGGAGGACGTACCTCCCGCCCCCAGTCCTCAGACTAAACCAACGGTCAAGCCTCTACCTCTGGACCTAACAACAAGGTTGGCCGTCACTTCCTGTGGGACCCCGATTCACGTCTCTGAACCTGAGTGTATTTTTATCATGCCTGGTCCAGCGTTGTGTAACCATTGTCGTTTTCCCCAGGTTTATATCTGAAAGGTCGTCCGACCCAAGCAGCCCTTCCCTCAGCGAGCCAGAACATTCCTTCAGGGCTGACCCAGATCCCCAGCAGAGGGTAAGAGAGCTTTAACATACATATCTTTTGATGGAGGTTGTTATAGTGTCAATGTATATGGGCTGCCGCAACCCTCAACAGTCAGTACTGGTTGTTCTAATCCACTTCCAATCCTTTGGGTTGCATAGGCCATTACGTGATACAAGGTTAAACTCTAAGCTCGTCAAGCTAAATAAATTGAGTTAATTTTACTTTTCAGATGATAAGCTGTGTCTTAATACATTCATTGTTACCTCACCAAATGACCCTTTGTCTTCATAATATGTTGTCCACAAAACAAAATGTTATACAACTTTGCTATCCAACACAGAAAAAATATTACAGTGTTTGCTATGGCCTCATATTGGTTAACCTTTTTGAGAAAAGGTTCTCCCAGGGTACCTATGTCATAATACTCGTCTAGTATACTAGTATAATGTGGAAAGGATCACTCCTGAAAGTGTAGACAGTTCTGAAACCCAACACTGCAGGTAGAGTGAACAGCTAAACACCATCCCTGCTGGCTGTTTGGTTTATGAAACACGGTGAGGGAAGACGGCTGGGAAAAGGTCAACACTGAAAGGCTTTGATTCCTACCTTTGGCACCACACCCTGCGTTAAGGCCCGCCCTGTGGGGATACACAGAGGGGAGGAGATACGATTACCAGCCAGATATTTGTACACTTTGTCTTTCTTTTCCTTTCCACTATTGCACAATGCACTTTCAAGTACGTTTCTGTCCACGTTGAATGTTCCTTTCAGAGACCTACTGTGGGCAGAACCCAAAGCCTACTAGCTGGACATGTTCCATGAAGATATTTTTCCAAGCAAGACCTTGGGTGAAATACTAGGATGTGAGGTAATGGGGATAGTGGGTTAACCCACTATCCCGGACAGCGGTAACCTGTCCAGCTTCCAGACTGAAACTTAGAACTGTGTTGCCCGTTGACCTATGAAATCAGCTAAAAGATGACTCTCTCTGGCTGCTTTAGTTCACACTGAACATTAAGTTCAATGTAAATATACCAAAGGACATCAATTTGTATGATTTGCTAAGAGGCAAGAATGCTTGTTTATGGACATCACCAAGCACACGACTGTGGGAGATATATAGAAATACAGAGTAATCACCGCAAGAATGTGAAGGCAGGCCGCTGTGCTTGATGATGTCATGCTCACAGCTTTTGGGTCTTGGAAGTTGTTCCTCCAAGAGGAGGTAACCGTAATACCTTTTTCTCCAGGTTAAAGAAAGCATGTCTGTTATTGTCTCTCAGCAGATACATGCTCTTCAAATCCTGAAAATGAGGCAGTGCTTGACGGTCTTTCTGACTGTCTCAAGCTGGGTACATACTGGTTGCATAGTTGGGTGGTTGTTCAGAAGAATTCTGTTCATTTCCAATGCAACGCAGCGTAGGGTTGCCTGCCTTGCGTTGTAGATGGTTGGCATCGGCCTAGGGCCTAGCGCTTTAAATCCTGCACTAAGACGCTTCTGAAACCAGGCAGTAAACGGGTTACCGGGCTGAAAGCCCGGTGTAGTGTTCCACACAAACTTCAAGTCAGACTTTCTACGCAATCAGTATATACATTGCATCGCAGGGCATCGTTATAATCCTGCAATCATTTGAATGGATATTGATGAGATGGAGAGGGCTATGGGTCGGGGGTTATTCTTTATTGTATTATATAGTGAACTATTCAATGTTTCTTTATTATTGAATGTTAGAGTCTGCCTAAAAATATAGATAATCAAATGCATTCAAATTGGTGATCTGATAGGCTAAGAATACTTCTCTCAGATCTCATGATCTCATTATCATGATCATATCTTAATATTATATCCATATTCATCTTTACGCAGTTTATGATGTAATATTCTTATTGAATATATTTTATCTTTGTGTTTGAGTCAGTGTCACTCAGTTTGAGTCGTTCAGTTGATCAGCACTGCCTGCCATTCAAATCTATTCAGATTTAACATGGCTTTTCATTATGCAAATTATACTTTATAGATCTTTAGTGCCATCTATAGTTTATGTGCCCTTGAATAATATATATATATTTTTTTTATATTTACTGCATTTTATTCCAAATGCAAATGAGTAGGGCAGGGGGGCGTGCAATTGGGCGTAATGCTGACTGTTGCTGTGTGTTCACCAGGTCAAAGAGCCCGCTGTCCACTCCGGGGACCAGAAGAGTCAGACAGAGCCCGCGTCTCCCTCCGCCCCCGCCGGGTCGGACACGGGAACGTCCTCTAAAGACAGCCCCCCCGACGGCGAGACGCACACGGTCCGGGCGTCGCTGTTCGAGAACGTGATCGAAAGGCGCAGCGTGCTGGTGGTGGAAGGCGACGACCCCAAAGAGCCGGTCGCGGCCGCCGTCGGGCCCGCCGCCGCGCCCAGAATGCCCGCGGAGGACGACGGGACGCTGGTCACCGCCACGTACCGGGAGCCGGAGCCCCCCAACAGCGGCCTGCTGCGCGTCTCCCACTCCTTCGACACGGTGCCGGCGGTGGAGGGCAGCAGGGCGGTGAGCGAGAGCCTCCCGCTGGCGTGCCTGGAGGACAAGGCCATGACGCTGCGCTCCCGCCGCTCAGCGGCCGGGCCGGCTGCCGCACCACCGGAGCACCGGCCGGCCCCCCCCGTTCAGGGAGGGCCCGCCTTTGGGCAGACACCGGAGGTGCAGCCGCGTTACCTCAGGGTCGGAGCACTGCCCAAGTGGAACGCCGCAGACGCCGAGCAGGAGGCCAGGGCTGAGGGGAGGCCGCCGGCTCCGGAGGCGGAGGCGGAGGAGACGGCCCCCAAGCGTCTTAAAACGCTCGGGACCGACGACCAACCCAAACCCAAGGCCACGTACTTTGCACTGACGGGACAGATACAGGAGGCGGTTAGTCCCGGAGACAGTGGGCCGGACAGATGGTTCGCCAAGGCCGGAACCCTGGAGGATCCCCCACCGCGGTCTGGGCCCTCGGCCTCCCAAGGGAAGAGTGGCCCAACGAGGAACCCTTCGTTTGAGGAGGTTCTCAGGAAGAACCAAAGTCCAGCCCAGGAGCCGGTTCAGGAGCCGCCGTGGGTCATGCCCGTCGCTGGGGAAAGGATGGTGGAGATGGAGAGACAAAGGGATCAGAGTTGGAACGCTGAGAGGAGGAAGACCAGGACAGGCGAGCTGGAGATGCTGAGACAGGTGGAGATAGAACGGCATCAGCATTTAGAATTTGCCCGCATGAAGGAGAGGCAGAGAGAGCACGATCGGCAGGTGGCGTTTGAGCAGGAGAGGCTGCGGGAGGTTGAGCAGCAGAAGCAGGCGTCGCTGGACAAAGAGGAACAGAGACAACGGGCCCAGGAGAGGGAGAAGCAACAAGTCATCGAGAGGGAGAAGCAACGGGATTTGGAAAGACAGAGGGAGGTGGAGAGAGAGAGACAGCGCAACCAGGACAGACAAAGGGAGCTGGACAAGGAGAAGAAGCAGCTGGAGATTCAGTGGGAGCGTCAGCAGCATGAGAAGGATTTGGAGAAGATCAAGGAGATGGAGAGGAGGGAGTTAATGGAGTTTGAGCGACAGCAGCAGGCGGAGAGGAGACAGAAAGAGAGGGAGAAGAAGAAGCAGCAAGAAGAAGTGAACAAAATCCGACAGGCTGCCATACAGCAACAAGAAGAGAGACGGAGAGATCTAGAGAGACGGAGGGAGGTGGAGAGGCAGAGAGAGCTTGAGAAGGAGGTAGAGAGACAGAGGGAGCTAGAGAGAGAGAGACAGCGGGAGATGGAGAGAGAGCTCAAGAGGGAGGCAGAGAAACTGAGGGTTCTAGAGGCAGAGAGACAGAGGGAGGCAGAGAGACAGAGGGAGCTGGAGAGACAGGGAGAGCTGGAGAGACAGGTAGAGCTGGAGAAAGAGAGGCAGAGAGAGAAACTACGGGAGGCTGCCATACAGCAAGAAGTAGATAGAATGAGAGATATAGAGAGAAGGAGGGAGATGGAGAGGCAGAGAGAGCTCGAGAGGGAGCAAGAGAGACAGAGAGAGGTGGAGAGAGAGAGACAGGTGGAGAAAGAGAGACAGGTGGAGAAAGAGAGACATGTGGAGAGACAGAGGGAGCTGGAGAGGCAGAGGGACCTAGAGAGACAGAGACAGGTGGAGAGACAGAGGGAGCTGGAGAGACAGAGGGAGCTGGAGAGGCAGAGACAGGTGGAGAGACAGAGGGAGCTGGAGAGACAGAGGGAGCTGGAGAGACAGAGAGAGGTGGAGAGACAGCGGGAGCTGGAGAAAGAGAGACAGATGGAGAAAGAGAGACAGGTGGAGAGACAGAGGGAGGCGGAGAGACAGAGGGAGGCAGAGAGACAAAGAGAGGTGGAGAGACAGAGAGAGGCGGAGAGACAGAGGAAATACGAGTTGGAGAAGGAGCACCAGAAAAAGCTGGACTATGAGAGACGGGAGCTGGAGAAGCAGAGGCTCAGGCAGGAGAAGGAGAGGCGGCAGAAGGCTGAGCTGGAGGCGGCCATGGAGATGGAGAGGCTTCAGCTCCAGGAACTGGAGAAGAAGGGGCTGAGGGAGAAGAGGGCGAGGGAGGAGGCCGACCAACTACGGCAGGTGGCCAAGCGGCAGGAGGCGGAGAGGCAGAGGCTGCAGGACAAGCAGCGGAGGGAGCCGCCCGAGCAGCCTGGGCCGGACCCATCGCCCCTCAGGCCCCGGGTCCTGGATCTGGACTCCGTGTTGCGAGACGACCCATTTTCCAAAGCCCCCTCCCCCCAGGCCGACGCCGCGGCTCGCTGGAAACGCCCCTCCCCTAGAGCGGAGGAGCCGTACAAAGCGGCCATCCTGGACATGGACTTCTTCACCTCGCAGCTCGCAGCCCCCCTCCAGTTCCCGGACCAACCCCAGCCCCTCACCCCGGAGAGGGACGGTGTCCACAGCGCGCCACTGGATACCTTGAAGGGGCGGCTGAGCCCGGAATGGGTGCCCTCTCCTCAGGACCCGTGGGAGCTGATGCCCGCCGTGGAGATGTCCGTGGACACGCCCGCCGGACCGGACCCCTCCAGGAGGCCGGCCGGCCAAACCGTCCTGGAGCAGCTGCTGTACCGGCAGGGGGAGCGCAGGCCGGCGGCGGAGAGGCGCTGGTCGGCCCTGGTGGACGAGCGCCCGGCCCCGGGACACGGGACGCCGCAGTGGGAGACCACGGACCCGGCGGGACCCGGGGCCCCGGAGCAGGTCTGGTTCCCCAGGGTGGAGGAGCCCCCGGCCCCGCGGCTAGAGCCCCCGGCCCCCCGGGCAGAGCCCCGCAGCCAGAGGAGGTCACACGGGTCCCAGGTGAGGAGCAGGCGTGGAGCGGTCAGGACAACCCTTAGCTGGTGTTCTTTGAGCGGTGACGGAATGCTTCATGCTATTATTGTTGTGTATGTGTATGTATGTTCGAGAAACAAACTTTTTCAAATTGAATTGGTTGTTACTTTTCAAATTATTAAGCTGGCTAGATTTTGGACCTAGCTGTCGATAACAGCTCAGCCAACATAGAACCTATGAACTGAATGTAGTTCCAATATTACTTGTGTGCTTATTTTTAAAAATCCACAACTGTAAAACCAGTTTTGTGAAGTGATCCAACAGGTCCATCTCACCCTGTGCAACGGCTGTGGAGATACAAATGTTTTAAGCACTCATTTCCCTCGACTAGGGACGGAATCAAACCCTCACATGTGCCCAGGTGTCGGGTTTCTTAAAGCCTATCGGCACACGCGTTTTCAATCTCCTCCAGCCGGACTCAGTTAACGTTTGAGGCCCCTGTTGCCAAACAGACCGAACCTAGGGAAGTTTGTCCATGGCTCAGACACGTCTAGAGTCTAGTCTGTTAAAATCCCATTCTATGTTTAAATATATCATAACAAATAACAAAACAAACATATACGGTGGACCATAGAACAACAGAATTAATAGCCTGCTGTTTACTCGCGTTGAACTCAAGTCAAGCTGCTCTTGACTAAGAAGACGTTTAATAGACGTGCTTGCAGTCTCTAGAAGCTTTCTGCTCTCCATAAGCAAGTGAGAATAAAGATAAACCTGCTAACCTCATGCATACATAACCCAGCAGTAGGTGAAGGTGGGATCATGTTGGAATGAATCAAGCAACATCGAGGCTCAAACCTTAACTGTGAATATCCTGATGAACTAGGCAACCTGACTTCTGAATCGGTGGAAACGTTGGGTCTGTAATTGTGGAAGATCTGTGACAAAGGAGGAAGAAAGAATTGTCTGTCTTCTCTGTTTCTAAATGAATGCGATGCAGATGTTTAGTGTATCGTGCAGATTACTCACTGCTCACTTTTTGGTCAATGGAGAAATTCACCTGCTGGTTCAACACCGGTGGAAATTGGAGAACCGGCCCATTAAAAAAAAAAAAAAAGACAATAAGAAAGATCTGTTCATCTCAAACAGGATGTGATTTGCAGTGTTCCATGTGTGTTGTATATGTGATCATGTGACCACGGTGTGCGTGTGAGATGATGACCCTGGCCGTCTCCCCCTGCCAGGAGCTGAACCGGCTGCGGTCCCGCAGCGTGTGCCGGCGCTCGGCCCCGCTGGAGGGCCCGCTGGAGGTCAGCCTGTCCAGGATGCGGAGCCGCAGTGCCCACAGGGAGGGGGACCGCCCCGGCTGGGTGAGTGGCGTGCGTGTGTGTGTGTGTGTGTGTGTGTGTGTGTGTGTGTGTGTGTGTGTGTGTGTGTGTGTGTGTGTGTGTGTG
>JAOPUD010000140.1:17916394-17927619 GCA_027122715.1 Trisopterus minutus | reverse complement strand
ACAGCCCCCCCCCTGTGTTGTCAGACCCCCGGCCATGCCGCCACACGCGGAACCCGCGCCCGCGGTCGTCCCAAAGGTGCTGGTGTCGGTCGGCTGTCAAACCGAATGCGACCCCATCTTCCCTTCAATGCAGGCATGGTCCTCTTCCACCCCTCACTGCTTCTCACACACTGCTGTTCTTCCTCTCTGTTTTACCACTGCTCCAAATTATTTTGCCAGTTTCAGAGTCAAACTGTAAGCACAAAAGTGCACATGGTTACTATTGTTGCTCTTCCTGGAACAGATCAGTGCTCAGGGGAAAGGTAGTGGCCCGCCCACCACTCAGGTGAACAAACTGGACAACATGCTGGGCAGCCTGCAGTCAGACCTCAACAAGCTGGGCGTGCAGACGGTGGCCAAGGGGGTGTGTGGGGCCTGCAGCAAGCCCATCGTGGGGCAGGTAAGACTGGCAGTCGGTGAATGTATAACGGACAGCAATCGTGTAGATTGCAAGTAGAAACGCTGTACTGGAGAGTTTGAGTTATTGTTCTTTGCAATTTCAGCCTGGGTAAATGGTGGATGATATGATATGATGTGAAAACTTTAATTTAGGGTTAATAGGGTTATATAAAGTCTGTTAATATACAAACATTTCAGCCAGTGCAGACTCAGGCTGGATGCTTCCTCATTGCACACTTCAGGGGTGATCTCAACAGAGTCGCTGTCGTTCTGTCCGTCAAGGTGGTGACGGCCATGGGGCGCACATGGCACCCCGAGCACTTTGTGTGCACACACTGTCAAGAGGAGATCGGCTCTCGGAACTTCTTTGAGCGTGACGGGCAGCCCTACTGTGAGAAGGACTACCACAACCTCTTCTCCCCGCGCTGCTACTACTGCAATGGACCCATTCTGGATGTGAGTCTAGAGCATGAATGCACCACTTGTACTACTCTCAGTATGCAGTCTGATCAGGCACTAGAATAGATCATTAAGTCGTCTAAAATGCCGCTATCAGAAAACACATTTTTGTTGATCTCTGTTTTCAGAAAGTGGTGACGGCGCTGGACCGGACATGGCACCCTGAGCACTTCTTCTGTGCTCAGTGTGGATCCTTCTTCGGACCCGAGGGTTTGTTTGGCTTTGGTTTCTCGTGTCATGTGCAAGTGTCTATTTGCACGGGACACACACACAGGCACATGACATCAGTTAACTAGACGAGGATACATTTTGATATGGTTAATAAAACATGTTATTTTCCGAAGAAAATAGAAGCTTCACGCAATACGAACCCATCAGATTGTAAACCTCCTTGACAGCGACGATCATCCCCATAACAACCCTTGAACGCTGGTCCTCTGGGCAGGTTTTCATGAGAAAGATGGCAAGGCGTATTGCAGGAAGGACTACTTCGACATGTTCGCCCCCAAGTGCGGCGGCTGTGCCCGAGCCATCCTGGAGAACTACATCTCCGCACTCAACTCCCTCTGGCACCCCGAGTGTTTCGTCTGCAGGGTCTGTACATCTGTTGCCTTCGTTCAAATGTTCCGTGCCCATGTCTCCTCTACCACTAACCTAGATGATAAGCGTTATGCTGAGCGTGTTGGTTGTAAAGAAGAGCTAAAGCAGCCTCTTTCATACTATAACAGTTGGTGATGGTAACATATTCATCTGATGTAAGATCACCTGGGGGGGGGGGGGGGGGGAATAGTGTAGTGTTTTGGGTGTTTGACTAATTTGAAAGGTATGGGTTCACCCAGCCTACATTGTTTTATTGTTTTATTAATTGTATATTAAAGTATCCCTATTAGCTTATGCCATAGCAGTTCGTACATGTAAGCATCCTTTATCAAAATGCTGAGGCACCTATTGGCTCCTTTTATTACCTGTATCTAAATTCACTGCAAGTTGCTTTGAATGGGAAAACATCTAGAAAATGTAATTGTCCACAGGAGTGCTTCACACCGTTTGTGAACGGCAGTTTCTTCGAGCACGACGGCCAGCCCTACTGTGAAGTGCACTACCACGAGCGGCGCGGCTCCCTGTGCTCCGGCTGCCAGAAGCCCATCACAGGCCGCTGCATCACCGCCATGGCCAAGAAGTTCCACCCGGAGCACTTTGTCTGCGCCTTCTGCCTCAAGCAGCTCAACAAGGGCACCTTCAAGGAGCAGAACGACAAGCCCTACTGCCAGGGCTGCTTCGTGAAGCTGTTCAGCTAGAGAGCAGGAGGAGGAGGGGGAGGAGCAGCAGGAAGGAGGAGCAGCAGCAGCTGCAGGAGGAGGAGGTGGAGGGAGGGGGCGATAGAAGCGCATTCAGAGGTTGATGTGAATCGTACGGATGGCATTTTGGAATCTGAGTGTGGTTGTTTTGAGTGCAGAGTTTGAAAGTGAGAGTGTGTATGGTATAAGTATCTGCATGTCATTTGGGCAGTACACCATATGCTTTTTGATATTTATAGAATTAAAAAACAAACCTGGACACGTGGATATGCGTAGTGGTCGTACACTTTGAGAGCTGGGGTTGTTGACACAGGCTGAGCATCCTGTACAATGGTTTCAAGTAGACACTTGAAAATCACGCTTTTCCAACCAAGGCCTCAAATGGGCCAGTTTGACTCTTCAGTGTAATGCAAATGTTTAGCAGGTCCAAACCTGCGGTTCTCCAAGGGAGGGGGGCGGGGGGGGGGTTAAAACGTGGAGGTTTATCTTGATGGGGCTGAAGCTTACCAACACTGAAGCTGCACGCACAATGCTTGGTGTGTTTAAAGCTTGTTGCTCACTGGTTGAGTGTGAATTTTGGAATTCATGATAGAACTGTTTAAACATGGATCGTTTATGTTGTACGTAACAAGATGATACTAGCCAAGTGGTGAAGGGAATTCTTTTCTGATTGTTTAAAAGATTATAAAAATTATGGACTGTGACATTCTTATAACATTGACTGAAAATATGAGCTGTTGTATTTAAGATCATCTATAGGTCTTCAAACTATAATGGAATCAATAACTTGGTGTAAAAGTTGAGTTATTTTTTAGAGGTGATCATCCACGCCCCAAAATAATCAATCCCACCTGGCGGTAACAATATATACAAATATATGCAGTGATGGCATTTTCATCCGTATACTGTCAATGTTACAGAGACTAATCTGAAGTCACACCTTTTTAGTCACAGATCATTCCCTGTCCGTTACAGAGATGCCAGTTAGAATTATAAAAAATATTCCTCTGAGCTGCAGTGCAGTCATAGTTTGTCGCGGCATGTGAACCGGTCATTCAGTACGATCCTGGACTTCTCTGCTTCATACAGGTAACACTGGGCGTGTATTCTAAGATCAAATCTAGCATTGGCTCCTCCTGAGACTCTAGCTGGTCTAACTTTTAACTTCAAATGGACTGAAACCCTCAAATTGTTGTACTTATTTGATATAGCTATATAAATTACAAATAACTTTCCAGTTGAATGTTCTGTGTAGCATGTGCATCTTATTAATAACCACTCGTTAGAGGGGCAGAGGCCTCCAGTAGTATTTCTGTTTTCATCACTGTATTGAGATGCTGGTGAAATTGTTTTTCTAGGACATTCACAAATCAATAATATGTATGCGACATGCAATACTCCTTTGCTATTGCGTGTTAACAGAAATCAATCTTATAGAAATCAAGTCTGTATCTAATGTTATTTTCTGTGCCAATGTAATGTCTTTTAACACTGTTAAAACCAGCATCACACAGATGACCTTCATGGTCTCGTTCATTGCATCTGTGACTTCCCTAAAACATGTAAACAGTTCAAATAAAAGTCTGGTGCTCTCTCTTGAAAGGGCTTTAGACTAATTTGACTCCTTTCTCAGCATCTGAGTAGTAACTACTGTATAGCCGTGGTAACGGCCGGAAATGCGTCTGCAGAATGGTTACCTGGTTTAACCATCTACAGCAATATGTATCGGCCTCATGACTTCAGGGAATACTAGAGCCTTGCATCTTATTACATTATATTCAAGTCTGTCTAAACTGTCTGCTTTAACAATTGAAGTACATGCTATTTAGCCAAAGCCATAAATATTTGTCCATTTTTTTTTTCTGTTTCTGTTCCAATTTCCTCTTCACAACTTTAAGATGTACTATTTACGGAGCTGAATCACTGCTCGCCTGATTAATCAAATAAATACGTTTTGGTAACAAAGTGTCATGGTGGTATTATTGTCTAACACTGTGGTTCCCAACCTTCGACTTTAGGTGTCATCAAGCCCTTTCGCCAACCACCTCAAATGGAAATGGTAAAAAATGGATCAATACACGTGCAGTGGCTGAGCAAGGAGTGGCAGTGCCCCCTTTAAACACAATCATTACTGCAAGGAGGTCATGGACAGTGGGCAACACTGGAAATGTAAGTCAGTAGGGCTTATGCTTACCAGTGTGTTCATTTTGCAGACATAAATTAACAAAAAGTCGATAGAAAACATTACAATGGAAAACACGGATGGAATGCATAATGCCACTTTTTTTTTGTAATAAAAAGCCATAATACTAATATTTATAATATATTTATTTTCATTTATCTATTTAATTATATTGTCAAGTTGTTTATTTCAATAATAAAATCCCACAAGCCACCTGCAGTAACCTTAATTGTATACCTCAGGTTGAAAAACAAAGGTTTAAGAGGTTTAAGATTATGTAGCCTTTTATTGAGAAGGAAGGGAGCTAAAATGTAACAGACTTTTTTGACACGTTAGAATTGTTAAATATGGATGATGCATTGCTCTTGGCTCAATATAACCTTAAAAGGAATTAAACACATTTCTAGATTTTAAAGATAGATCATAAGATAAACCTCAATGTTTACCAATCGTTAGGTTCCGATCCTTGTGATGAATCAAACAATGAAAGATAATTTTATCACAACGAATGTTTGGTTTGACAGATTATTTTCATAATGATCTTTGTGGATTCTCCCGGGACGCTCAGATCCACGTGTAAACTATACTGATGACCCGGAAGTGACCGCAACAAGTCCTTCCTGCATCAAGACCGGCAAGATGGCTGCGGACACGCAGGTTTGTTTGCTGCTTTAATTTTTAAATAGTGTTTCTCTAAATGTCCAGCAAACTCACTTTAATGAACATTCATTGATGTCGGAAAACAATTTGAAAACCACAACCCCTTGTTCCCCCCCTGAGGCGGGGCACTCGGGGCTGACTCGAGGGTTAGCGGGCTAGCTCGTAGCCCACATTTAAAGCCATCTCCCACACTGCTAACGTGACGCAACGGGGACATTTCACCAAACTTATCTGGCAGCATCATTTATCCCACCAGCTGCCACCCAGCTGATCTCTTTGAATAGTCCGCTCGCTGTTCAAACCGAGTCGCTGACACCAATGAGATGGTCGAGCCCCAGCCCCCTCAACGTCTCCTAAATATACCATCATATACAAATATAACAAAGTGTCTCATACGATCTGCAGTACAATGCCCTGTAAGCAGTACTGTGGGGGGGGGAGGGGGTTAGATATGCTGACAGCAATTCAATATTGTTGGCATTTATCATTCTCAAATCGTTTCTATTCTTCTCACATGATTTAGATTTCACAGTGCCTCGATAAGCAATTGGTTTTTGTTGTAGGTTTCGGATACATTGAAGAAATTTGCTGTGAAGGTGACGACCTCAAGTGTGAATGAACGAAAAGAGATACTTGGCGAGTTGAAGAAATGTCTCAATGGGAAGGGTAAGTCGTGCTTTGGTCTGAATTGATGCAGCTTAGTTTTTCCTATCTATAGCAAATTACCCTTAATGTCCTAATTTTCCCCTAATCAGATTTACCAGATCCTGCCATTAAAGGACTGTGTAAACTCTTCTGCCTGACTCCACACAGATATAGGTAAGTGCTTTATGTCGTTTTAATATTAAACTAAACTGATTAATAACGTGTCTGACTGTATATTTCAGTCATTGAATTTCATTCAGAGGGAACTTGAGTTAAGTCTTTCATTTGAAACAGCTCACAGTTATCCTAAGTGACTTTCATAGATTGCGTTTTTCCCACATCTTATACGAAAAGCTAGCGGTCTTGTATCGCTAGGGTGTATCGTCTACAGATAGACCGCTGACATCTGGGTTTGAATCTAGATCTTTCTTGATTGGGAATAAACAGCCGCTATCATCCTGTATGTTGTCTGTTTACCAGGGACTCTGCATCCCGAAGAGAGCTCATCTCGGTCATTGCGCTGCTGGCCAAGAATCAGCCTGATGCCTTGGCCACCAACCTCCTCCAATGCCTTCAGAGCAGTGGGATCATCTGCAATGCTGGAGAACCCTGGTAAAAAGTCTATTTTACAATTATGTGTTGTGTATGTGTATGTTTAATTAGCCCAAAACTCTCCATTTTATATACTTTGTATCTGGGTCATATAATCCATCTCATTGAAAACATTTTGAATGCAGCCGGTACTTTCAGTTCGGACATGAATTTGAAGATGAGCACATGATCCGTGTACTTTCCTTTATCTCAACCTGTGTGTTTCTTTGTGTAGGCAAGGGTGAAACCACAATGCAAATATTGTCTGTCTCTGTTTTTGATCCATTTGCTAATTTAACTGGTCGCTGGTAACATATTTGACTGGTCTATTCTATGCTCAATACTTAAAGATACACAAAGAAATCTTGATGGAAGCGCCTCACAAATTGTAAACTACATATCCAAAAAACAAAAGTACGAATAAGGAACAGTTGTGATGGCCCAGAGGTATTCTTGAGTTTAGCGCAGCAAAGCAAATCGTCCACCCTTACATTTACTTTTATCATAGGGTTCATTATGTCTGGAAACAACCAACTCTTCAACCTTACCCTTGCCTTTTGTAATACAGGTGCTCCACAGGTTGTACATTATGTATTGTATTGTAATGGCAGTACTCTTACTTTGTATACAGTAAGAGCTCTGGCTCTGCAGCCTTCTCCGGCGTGTCCTGGTCGTGCCTCTTGGTCCGCTCTGTGTTCTCGACCCCAGAGAAAAGAGAAGGGCCTCTGTGGAAGAAGATGGTGAGTGGGAGAAGTTCTACTTGACAGTTCTTTATTTCATGTATTTGTTTATATTGCCTACTATTTAATGTTACTGTACATACAGCAAGACCAAAAATGATATTTTATTAATTGAACATTTCAACATAAATTTATTCAGGCTGTTACATGTGATACATGTGTTACATTTTCTAGCTCTTTATTCTAGTACGTATCTATTTTTCTTCCTCTTTTCACTCTTACCAATATTCCACTCTGGAATTAAGAAAGCCATGTTGCATAATAAATAACTTGATAACTTGTATTTTTACTCCCAGGTGGAGGTCCAGAGTCTTTTCCTGGCAGAGGTGGTCGGAGGAGCTCAGACCACTGCCATTAACTCTTCCCTGAAGACCCTCAGCCAAATATGGAAAGAAGTGAGTAAATAGCAGACCCTTGTCCAGTTTAGTTAAGTGTGTTGGACCAGTTTCTAACCCAGTGTTTCCCACACTCTCTTTCCGGGGACACACTTTTTGAAAATGACAAACCATTGTGACACAATTCACAATTGTTACCTCGGGAAGAACATCATTGTCATTAAATGAACACTGATTATTATCCCTGCCATCTTTCAATCAGTTTATATTAGGGATTTTGAATTAATGGTTATTTTAAAGAGACATTTGTTTGATAGTCATGTTTTGTGCTTAATATCAAATCAATTCATCTAGGCTTATAATTCCATATCATTAGTAAGACTAACATAATATAGCCAGTAGCAGTCTTTAATATTGGAACCTTATGATAATGATCAAAGCACATTACTTTTAATTTATTATATATACATAATTATTAGGGTAGAGTACAGTTGATGAAAGATGAATCAATTCAAATGTTAACGATCAATATTTGAATCAGGTCTACTCCATGTCATATTATTCAAACTGTGCATATTATTTTCATTTGTACCCCTGCTAATCACTTACATTATTCCATGCCAGTCCGGTGTACCAGAGGAGAGGGCTAGTCTATTTCGAGTCTTGAGTTTATTTCTATTTTTGTGAGTGCAGGAAATACCACTTTGAATTAGTATCATGTCGTGAAGGGATTACAATCACAATGCTTGCCTTGCGTAACACCTCAGCCCAAACTGAGTTATGAGTGTCTTTTTACGAGCATTCGGTCAGCTTCTGCATTGGGCTGGGCGGGCGCTGCCATAATAGTCCATGGATGCTGCTCCTCTGCCCGTGTTGCGGATCCGTCCAAACCAAAAAAAACATTGCGTCAATTCTCAATGGCGAACACAATAGTCCCCACTCACAGCATTCAGTGATGAATTCTGACATCGTTTGTATTGTCAATGTGTTCATGTTGTAAATTGTAATGTCCTTCCATACACGTGACCTGTGGAGCACATGTAACGGCCTGTTGCCCAGAGACAGATGGCGAATCGATTCAGCCAAGTAAAAGGATATTAACATTTGGCTCGACAATATCACAACGCATTATTTCTGGAACTGAATCCAGGGGCGCTAATCTAGACGCGCAGAACCAGACCAAGTCTGCTGCACACCCACTAGACCCGGCCCGGGCCACTCCCCTGGCGCATGCCAGCGTGTTTCCAACGGTGGAAGGTGAATAGTATAAGAGCAGCTGTGAGTTGGCATGATTGCGAGAGTTCAGTGGAAATTAGAAGTGCCAAGTCAGAATGATATTGGATAGTCCGCAGATATTCATGCTCTGAATTAGCGATGACGCAGTGAACCTAAACCGGATTACCGCTATGAGTCCCGTGTGTCTAGCGGTGTAGGCTGAGAGTGTGGTCACCGTTCCTATACAACCAGCGGAAATAATAGTACCCTGCCCGAGCAAATACTAAACAATAGCTTTAATATGATGCTTTTGAGCTGGATACGTTGGCTCATTGTAGATTGCCCTTTGACCTCTTCATCCCAAATGACCCGTATCAGGGTGTGGCGTCCAAAAGGGGGTACGCCTTCCCAGACACCTAGAGTATAACGTTACGGTGTGTAGCGTGTTTCATAGACCACATCGCTCATTATAAATTTCCCCACAACGGTACTAAACAAGTATCACTAAGTCACCATGGGTTGTAAGTTACTATAAAAAAAATAAAAAGATCTCTTCGAATTCAAGCTGAAACTGTGGGTTCACTGACACTCCAAGGGAAACGTTGTTCCGGTATATCGGCCAAACCTTTGTGAGGAAATGTTTTGAACATATTTTGACGAGAGTAGGTGTGTAACGTTTTTTTGCTTTTGTCCACTCCACCAGAACTCGGGCTTGGTGGATGAGTACATCAGCACCCTGCTGAGCCTGGAGCAGAACCCCGTGCACCTGGTGCTGCTCGGCGTGTGCTTCGACTTCTGCACCGCACAGAAGGACATGGCCACCGTTAACAAGCACAAGGTGTGTTTCTATTAGCCAGAGCTTATTTACTTTGTACATGTTTTTCAGCCTTTTATTGTGTGTATTAGGGATGTTCATTGAGGCCAATATCTAGCTCATATTGTCAACGACCAGTATTATCTGTAGCTGTATTGGTAATTGGGTTTCGTTTATACCAGAAGGTGCGAAATATAGAGGATATTACACTTTTTGTAGTCTTTTTGTAAAATTTATTCTTTCATTCCAAAACCTTGAAACTTTGAAATTCCAAAACAAAGAAATACATCCAGGAACTTGAATGTCCGTTCACACCCCTAGTGTTTAAACGGGGCCTTTGTTCTCAATACTAACGCAAAAAGAGTATTGACCCACTCTCTTCCCTCAGAGTGCCTTGCTGGACCTGTACGTGAAGTCGGTCCTGATGAGCAAGACGAGGCCCCAGCAGCACGTGCTGAACAAGAGCGGCTCCGTGCTGCGGCACGTGGCCCACTCTGAGTTCAAAGAGCTGCTGCTGCCTGCCATGCAGAAGAGCATGCTGAGGAGCCCCGAGAACGCCATGCAGAGTGAGCGGCCGGCTGCGCTTCCTCTGTTCATTCAACTCATTTCTGAGTGGCTCCATTTTGACTGACATCCTGTGGTCTCATTTCTATCCTCAGCTGTTTCCTGCCTGCTGGCCGCCGTGACCCTTGACCTCAGCCAGTACGCCATGGATGTTGGGAAGGCTGTTGCAAGTAAGTGCGGGTGGGAGGGAGGGAGGGAGGGAGGGAACAGGATTTTAAAGAGGTTGCTAGGCAGTCCTAAAAAAAAATTATCTTAGATGGCCAAAGATTCCCAACCCTAGGAGATATTTAAAAGGCACTTTCTTTCTACTCATGACTGCGTTACATCCCACATTCCCTGGGTCAACCAGCTGTTGTTTAATTTATAACATTGCATCTGCGTGTGTCTCAGGCCAGCTGAAGGCTAACAACCCCCAGCTGATGCAGGAGGCTGTGCAGGCCATGCAGAACCTGGCCCAGCAGTGTAGTGACCCTAGCGCCATACAGGCGGTGGTCACACACCTCTTCCTGATCCTCGGAGGTAGAACAGAACTCCTCCGCCCCACTTGCTAACCCCATGGAATTTTCTTTAACCTGAAGGAAAGATAATCCACTCGTGAAAAGCCCTCATTCCTAATCGATTCTCTTTCCTTCTCAGGATCTGAGGGAAAGTTGACAGTGGTGGCGCAGAAAATCAGTGTTATATCAGGTAAAGAACTGTCAAACCATCCTGTGTGATCTCCTGTCAAATATGGCATTAACACAAGTTTCTGCGTGATTTGCTAACTTGTACGTCCTTGTTTAGGAGTTGCTAGCTGCAGCCGCCATGCTGTGTCGGGCACCTCCAGCCAAACCCTGAGTGCCCAAGTAGCTGTGATGTTCATTCCCTATTTACAACAAGAAGGTAGCCCACCAGTCGCATGGGACTGCTGCATAAAAAGCCTCTGGGCGCTCTAAATCCACTAAATCCACAAGCGGCTCTCATAGAAGAACCGTCATTCACGCGGTTGTGCTCTGCTCTCTCCGCAGTCCACGAGGCCACCTTGGTGCACGCCGTGTCGGTCCTGTCCCAGTGGACCAGCCGCCTGACGGTGGAGGTGCCCTCCGCCCTGCTGGACTGGCTGAAGAAGGCCTTCACCCTCAAGGCCTCCACCTCAGCCGTCCGCCACGCCTACCTGCAGGCCATGCTCGGGGCTTTCAAAGGTGAACCCCCGCCCCCCCCCCGTCCCCCACCTCACCATTGGTTTCCTCTTCAAGATGTTAAGCACACTGCCCCCCCCCCCCCCCCCCCCCCCCCCCCCCCCCC
>JAOPUD010000140.1:17897378-17913029 GCA_027122715.1 Trisopterus minutus | reverse complement strand
CACACACACACACACACACACACACACACACACACACACACACACACACACACACACACACACACACACACACGATGCATTAAGATGAGTTAACAGGCTGTCAATGTTTCATCAGTACAACAATTCAGGCCGACACAATTTGTATATAACCTTTTATAGGGTTAGGGGTTTTCATATAATCATGGAACACAGAATTTAGTCCATAACAGCCTTTTAGTATTGGATGAATCCATGTGCCTATAGGTTTAAAGGCCATCACTACTATGTTGACTAACCCAACCCAGTCTTTGGGAAAACCTAACCTAATCGTACCAAGATATTAAAATCAAACATAAAGCTCTAGTAGTTTGAACGGTCGGCGACGTCACCTTGCACCAATTATCAGGGAATCAAAACCATGGCAGAGGCTCATCAGTCCCCAGAGTGGCGATGGTTTCAGCTCGTTTGTATCCTCTCGTCTCCAGACGTGAGTCCCCTCTCCGCCCCGGCGTTCTCCTTCTGCTTCCCGCTCCTCAACGCCATGCTGCGGGACTCGTCCGGCAGCACGGAGGAGGCGGAGAGCCTCATGACCCGCGCCCTGCAGGTGGTGGAGGTGCACGCTGAGCTCCGCGCCGAGACGGAGGTCACGGACACCTTCATCGACGAGGTGAGCGTCGATGCCCCCTCCTCGGCAGGGGGGTTCATGGTCTGCGGTTGTGTTGCATGCAGAACGTAAAGTAGAATTTTGAAGATTTTGAAGAAACTATCTCCATGCATCTCCCTCATCTTCCTCTGTGGACGTAGATGAGTTGGAGATGCATGCAAGCAGATAAGATATCTTGTGTGCTTCATATATCTCCACACTCTTCACTTCATATATATCTAGACACTATCTTGTATGCGTCCTGTATCCCCACATCAGTTACGTCTGCCACAGCATGGTGAAGCCATGTCATCTGTTCATTTGTTTCTGTTCTTCAGGCCCGCATTGCTTCTTTAACCAGGGCGTGTGTGTTGTGTTCTTGTGTGTCAGAACGGCCCAGAGCTGCTTCCCCGCGTGGGCATGCTCCAGCTGCTCACCCAGGTCATCGCCACCTCCACCCCGAGGCTCCAGGTACACCCCCCCCACTGGTCAGGGACCAGTAGAACTGTAGAACACGTAGCTATATAATGTGATGTTGGGGATTGATCGCATTTTGGTGTAGCATTGGAAAATCATCAGATTTTAATGACGGTAGTATTATTACTACTAAGATATTTATTTTATAGTTAGATTTTTATTCCAGCAAATGTATTAAGTTATCATTGGAGCATTAAATAGCTTACCTAGCAATAATACAAAACTTTTCAACAAATCAGTATTTGGGTGATGGTATGACGCATTGATTACATGTGGGCTGTTGATGATTGAAGACCTATCCCTTCACATGGAGCATCATCCGGGCTCAATGCTTACTGTGTGTGTGTGTGTGTGTGTGTGTGTGTGTGTGTGTGTGCGCAGGTGCTGGCGGCCCAGGTCCTGACCGCCTTGTGCTCCAGCTCTGGTGGGGAGAAGGGCTGTGCCGTGGCGGAGCAGTCTGAGATTGACGTGCTGCAGGCTGCCATGCTGGCGTCCTGCTTCTCCGTGCGCGACGCAGCGCTCAGGGTGAGTGGAGAGCTGCTTTTAAAGAGCAGAGGGCCTCTCAATCCTCAGTATGCACGATGTCCACGGTTGTTGGGTTATGACGGTCCAGTCCTCAATAGTTTTAGTCAAAGCTCTATTTTAGTATAATTTATTATTATTTAAGTCTGGCTACAATCTGTCTGCAGCAGTCACGTCCCTCTAGTCGAGGGGATAGAGGGGGTAGCATAAAACCAACTCAAACAGTATATAATCTACAGCGCAAAGGCCCAAGACTGATGAAAATGGTTGCATGTAAAAATGTGCCAACATGTAGGGTTTTAAAATGGGTCTGTCTGAAAAGTTGGAGAGGTTGTTGATATAGGAGGATGAGGAGGAGGCGCGTGATGAGTTGGTTCATGAAAAAAGATGTTGGGGGTTGGTGGTAAAAATAGGAAAATATCCCCTAGGCAATAATAACTTTGAATGAGTGAATCATTTAAAATGATTGAGCACAACTGGATGGTATATGATAAACGGCATGCTAATACTGCGACAAAGCGACTCAAAGGGGTCTGACCAAATTCGTTCGATGCCACCAAACTAAAATGTGTGTGGCACCAGTAGAAAGTGTTGTGCCCTGCAGCGTGTCGGTGACCTCTGGGTAAGTGGTTTACCGGTTGACTCACGCTCTGGCTCCATGCGCAGGGTCTTCTGGAGATGGAGTTCGCCCTGCCCACCGACAGCACCGAGGCCAGCGGGCTCGCTCTGCTCCAGAGGGTCTGGGTGGCCAAGTTTGACACGGAGCAGGAGATCCGAGACCTGGCTGAGAGGTAGGTCCCTACATCACAGCAACAGTAGCCATAGGACGGGAAGGAACATGACTCTAAACCGTGTGTGTGTGTGTGTGTGTCCAGGCTGTGGGACTCCCTGGGCCTGGAGCTGGTCCCCGAGCTGTGCTCCCTGCTCATCGCAGACGTCACCCACCACGAGGAGGTGGTCCGCACGGCGGGGGCCGACGCCCTCTCCAGCGCCGTGAGCCAGTACAAGGAGCAGTCGGGCCCCGTGCTCGGCAAGCTCACCGAGCTCTACCACAAGAGGCTCTATGTAAGGAACCACCCCCCCCCACCCCCCCATGCACGTGAGACTCTCAGTTGGTGGTAGTGGGGAGCAGGAGAGGATGTCTAAAGATGGCCGTTGTTTTGTTTCAGAGGCCGCCGCCCGTGCTCGACGGCCTGGGCAGAGTCATTTCTGAATCTCCCCCTGACCAATGGGAGGCCAGGTAAACGACCACATGACAGCCCTCTAGTTAATTTTAAATACATTTGTTCAACCGATGAATCATAATAAAGTTGATTAATGTGACGTCCACAAAGACACCGTAGAGTTGACATATATTCGAGATTCACACTCTTTTCGTGATTTAATTAACGTGTGATTTTTAAGAGGTTCCACGGCTAATCTTTTCTTCATGTGCACACGGATAGATCCAGAATATCGCCTCTCTCTCTTAACTGCTGCCCTGTCGTGGCCCCTCACTCACCACGCCCCCTCTCCTCAGGTGTGGCATCGCCCTGTCTCTGAACAAGCTGTCCCAGTACCTGGACGAACCCCAGGTCACGCCGCTCTTCCTCTTCTTTGTCCCCGATGCGCTGAACGACCGCCACGCCGACGTGCGGCGCTGCATGCTGGACGCCGCGCTCGCCGCCCTCAACACGCACGGGAAGGTAGGCCACGCCCCTCCCGCTCAGATCCCTTGTTACAATTAGCTTGACCTCACATTTTTTTATTCAGAAATTCTGAATAAACAAAGTCTGGTTATTTAAGACTCACCGGACGGTCTGGAGATTAAAGACTCTCCATAGTCTGGAGATTAAAGACTCTCCATAGTCTGGAGATTAAAGAGTCTCCATAGTCTGGGGGGGGGGTCAAAGACTCTCCACATAGTCTAGGGGGGGTCACAGACCCTCCACATAGTCTGGGGGGGGGTCACAGACTCCCCACATGGGGATTTGGAGTGTCTCTTCACTGTACCTTCTGCCCTCCCAGGACAACGTGAGCGCCCTGCTGCCGGTGTTCGAGGAGTTCCTGAAGAACGCCCCTCAGGACGCCAGCTACGACGCGGTCCGCCAGAGCGTGGTCATCCTCATGGGCTCGCTCGCCAAGCATCTGGACAAGAGCGACCCCAAGGTCAAGCCCATCGTGGCCAAGCTCATCACGGCGCTGTCCACCCCCTCCCAGCAGGTGAGGACCCGCGGGACCCTCCTCCTGAACGCCTGATCACAAACAATAGGGGGCGGCAGGAGGGCCCGTGATCAGAGACGGTTCTGCAGAAACCAACAGCCAAAATTCACAGCCAAAACCAGAAGAAACAAAGCTCATACAGACACTTGAATGTCATATTTTTCGTCTGTCTCCGGTGAGAGTGTTTTCACACCACTGCACCCGCCACATTTTCTGTGGAAATGCATATTGTAGTAATTCACACTATTAAATATTCTCTCGGGTGGGCACAAGTGGCTCAGGCGGTAGAGCGGGTTGACTTGTAACTGGATGGTTAGTAGTTCGACCTCCGGCTCCTCCTAGCCGAGTGTCGAGGTGATCCTGGGGGAGACGCTTAACCCTAACTGCTCCTGATGAGCTGGTCCCCTTCTTGCGTTGTGGACACCGGCGTCGCTGTGCGACTGTATGACTGGAAGTCCCTTCGGACAGCAGCATCTGCTCAGTGTAACTGTAAGGATTTCACCCTGTCCTCGCGTGTCCTCAGGTCCAGGAGTCCGTGGCCAGCTGCCTGCCCCCGCTGGTGCCCGCCATCAAGGAGGACGCCGCCGGCATCGTACGCAACCTCCTGCAGCTGCTGCTGGAGAGCGACAAGTACGCCGAGCGCAAGGGCGCGGCCTACGGGCTGGCCGGCCTGGTGAAGGGCCTGGGCATCCTGGCCCTGAAGCAGCAGGAGATCATGAGCACGCTGACGGAGGCCATCCAGGACAAGAAGAACTTCAGGCGGAGGGAGGGTGGGTGTCATTAGACTAGGGCCGTTTAAAGAAAATACGTTTGACCGCTGGATAACAGTAGACTTGTCAATTATTGTTTATTTTTCCATTATGAATCAATATGAGCACATTTTGTCAGTTCCACAAACTGCTGTGATGACCTTCCATAATCTCAATTCTATGCTGGAAGGAGCGTTGGTCTCAATAACTAGAATTAGCCAACCCTGTGTTTCCACGTCATTTTAAACACGCACACCGTGCAGTCATGTGTGTTCTGACCTGCTGCTGGTCTCACCCTCAGGGTCCCTGTTTGCCTTTGAGATGCTGTGCAACATGCTGGGCAAGCTGTTTGAGCCCTACGTGGTGCACGTGCTGCCCCACCTCCTGCTCTGCTTCGGAGACGGGAACCAGTACGTCAGAGAGGTGAGACTCCCTGACTGCACCCACAGAAGGACGGGGGTACAAGAAGACCACGCTTATTAACTAATGGGGTGAATGGGGGGGAAAAACTTGTAACATTCAAATACTGGGAGATTTACTGGGGTGCTAAAGAGCAGTGACCGAATTGGATCATGAAGATGAAGTGGCTGTGTACTGTGTTAGTGGCTGTGTACTGTGTTAGTGGCTGTGTACTGTGTTAGTGGCTGTGTACTGTGTTAGTGGTGTGTGGTGTGTACTGTGTTAGTGGCCGTGTACTGTGTTAGTGGTGTGTACTGTAATAACGGTGTGTACTGTATTAACAGTATGTACTGTATAAATGGTGTTTAATGTCTTAACGGTGTGTACTGTTACCCCCTCCACCGCCAGGCTGCAGACGACTGCGCCAAGGCTGTGATGAGGAACCTGAGTGCCCACGGGGTGAAGCTGGTGCTGCCCTCTCTGCTGGTGGCCCTGAACGAGGAGTCCTGGAGAACCAAAGCAGGTTGGTCCGCACGTCCCAGGGAAGGCAGAGTGTTCAAATACATGTTTAAATACTTCTTTAAGACATGAATTTTCCCTGACTTGATGATGCAATTACAACTTTCACCTTTCAACGATTTGAATGCACAATGATCCTCAATGGATCGCATACTCAGTTTTCTAGATCACTGCAAATGGCTACGTTTTCATTATTAAATGCAAGCAATCAGATAATCTGAACTCTTTTTATTTGCAAAGTGCTTTAAACAAATGAAGACTACAGCGTTCCATAATAGAGCTGCAGCTGTGTGAACTTAATACCTGAACGCTACAGAAACTCTCTGCACTACAAAATAACGTCTTCGTATAGAAGCTGTAATGCAGCGCTCTCCATTTACATATCTGTAGTCAATATTGACAATGATGTAAATAAAGTTAAGTCTGTCAAAATCACATTCTAGACGGCTAATTCTACAAATATATAATGCTTGCCGGCCGGTAGGCCTAGCTCCTTGTTTAGTGGAACTTTGTTTTACAAGAACAGGGGCATGTCACCTCTTGCCATCGACATTCCCAAAAAGCTTGCACCATCAGATAGTGATCACTGACACCAGTCCCATAGCCGAGCTGCGTTCAATCACACAGCGTCAGCAGAGACCAGCGAGTAGGGGTCCCAAGTATATGAGCACTCGCCAAGCACGCAATACAAAGAACTATTACAAAGAAATTCTGACATCTTAGAATTTTGTATTCCTATAACATTTTGTTTTATGTTGATGTATATTTTGTCCAAGTTTTCAAGCAGCATATATACCTGGGCTCACCCGGGTGGAGCTCACTCGATGGATAGTATTCGAATGATGACCGCCGGCCAGGAATGTCCCAGTGTCTTACCCCAAATTTAAATTTATCGCAGCGCACATCTCAATAGCAGTTTATGTAGATGGCTGGTCATGTTTTTACCGTGAAAGGAGACGCTCATGTCGGCTGCAGTCATCGGGAATTTAACCCAGTACCACCTGACCGTCCCACACCCTCTGGCTCTGTTCCTCCTGCTGATGTCTTCTAGCGTTCCTCTCATCCTCACACCTCCCCCTCCTCCCCCAGGCTCCGTGGAGCTGCTGGGGGCCATGGCCTTCTGCGCCCCCAAGCAGCTGTCCTCCTGCCTGCCAAGCATCGTGCCCAAGCTGACGGAGGTGCTCACCGACTCCCACGTCAAGGTGCAGAAGGCCGGCCAGCAGGCCCTCCGGCAGATCGGCTCCGTCATCCGCAACCCTGAGATCCTTGGTAAGACGTGGGCCGGGTCAGGGGCCCGCTCTGGGGCCCTCAAGAGAACCGCTCATGTAGTTCAGGGGGTTGTTCCTGTGCCTGATACTGTTAATACTGTTCATGTGATCAATGGTAATAAGGCTGATACTGCTACTGGGGTTACTAAACAATCTGATTGGTTGTCCCGACAGCCATCACGCCGATCCTGTTGGACGCCCTCACCGACCCGTCCAGGCGGACCCACAACTGCCTGCAGACGCTGCTGGACACCAAGTTCGTCCACTTCATCGACGCCCCCTCCCTGGCCCTCATCATGCCCATCGTCCAGAGAGCCTTCCAGGACCGCTCCACCGACACGCGCAAGATGGCCGCCCAGATCATCGGCAACATGTACTCCCTCACCGACCAGAAGGTAGAACGCTGTTACGCGTAACACAGCCACCCTATGGGTTGACCTCACAGAGCCTTGTTCTCATGTGTGGTGACACATTTGACAGCATGATGTCTTTGGTTGCAGGACCTGTCGCCGTACCTCCCCAGTGTCATTCCTGGACTCAAGGCCTCTCTGCTGGACCCAGTGCCTGAGGTATGTGTAGGCGTGCATCCCGACATAATGACATTTCTGAATTTCTGTGTATTATGGTAGTTTAGTTTCCTTTATCTTTTTTTAAGTTCTACTTCATGTCCAAATGTCCCTTATATTAACATAACCCATTAGGGCTGCAGGATATCTATCGTATATTTATTGCCATTGCAATATGAACATGCACGATAAACATATTGCAAAAGACTGCATGTCCTTCGATAAAATGTATTTCTTATTCATAAATGAATAATCTTCTGTTGGCCACCATTTTACAATCAGGGTATAGTGTTAAGAGAGGGTTTCACTACAAATAGGTCAATTGCATTTAATCAGAACACTGTTTTTGTCGCCATCTGGTGGTTGTATGGTATCCACGTTGATCACAACAATCTCACAGGTGTCATCTTTCTTTGGTGTTGCATATAACACCTGAAAAAGAGGCCTGGACAGGAAGAGTTTAAACTCCAAGTTTTTTATTATATGGATGAAATGCTTTTTCTCAGTGTTTGTTTGTAAAAAAAAAACAAAAAAAAAACTTTATCAAATGTCTCATGGCGTCCACCTCACTTCCCTTCCCGAGAGTGTGTCACACGCTAACCGCCCCCTCTCCCCGCTCTTCCTGAAGGTGCGCACGGTCTCGGCCAAGGCCCTGGGGGCCATGGTGAAGGGCATGGGGGAGAGCTGCTTCGACGACCTGCTGCCCTGGCTCATGGAGACCCTGGCCTCGGAGCAGAGCTCTGTGGACCGCTCCGGAGCCGCTCAAGGTGGGTCCTTCTCCAGCCCCATGGCTCCTCCTGAGCCTCCGGTCCGCTGGGCGGTCTGTCTAGGTTAAACAGAAGGCTGTTTGTGGGTGGAACTGATGTAGGTGGAATAAGTCGTTTAACGTAGGGACGCGCTGGGACAGTCCCCAGTATCAGGTTAATCCATGGAAGCATTTGTGCTTTTGTGTTTTATGTTCCACCATTAAAAAATGTCCTGAGGGGAGAGTTTTTTCTTTCCATTCTCAACTTTGTGAACTCTTGTGAAGTGTCTCATTGTATACAATTAAATAATATAGATTCACAGATTCATCAAGGTGAGAATAGTAATTTAACTGCAGTGAGATCATGGATGTGATACGGGGAGCTCTCCTCTCTGCCTGTCCCAGGTCTGGCGGAGGTGATGGCTGGCCTGGGAGTGGAGAAGCTGGACAAGCTGATGCCCGACGTGGTGCACACGGCCAGCAAGGTGGACATCGCCTCCCACGTGAGGGACGGCTACATCATGATGTTCATCTACCTGCCCCTGACCTTTGGGGACAGGTTCACGCCCTACGTGGGCCCCATCATCCCCTGCATCCTGAAGGTACCGTCCCACCGCTTTTCTCCAGATAGGCTTTTATTCATGCGTTTGATTTCCGTATAGTAAATGGTAAAGGCTTGAATTACGCCTTTTTACAGTTTCTTGCGCTAAATTAGCAGGGCTTTTTTAGCAGGGCATTTTTGCATGCTCTTATCTCAAAGAATGATGCAGTGCAACTTTCATTGATCTATGGATAGTGTGCAAAACCACTTTTTTTTTTTATTAAGGGGAACTACTTACAGCCGCTCCTAGCCCTTAATATCAGCACTGCTCTAAACCATCATTACCACACATCAAAATAAACACAGACCACAACCTCTTCGGACATGTCTAGTCTTTCTATTGCGCAATGAGCCCTGCTAAATCAGAGGTAAACACTAGTTAGGTTAAAAACAACAATGCTTCCCCATTCACCCTAAACCTGTAACTGCATGGCCCTGACGGGGTTTGAACTAGGCATGTGCGTCTCTGTCGCTAGGCTCTGGCGGATGAGAATGAGTACGTGAGGGACACGGCTCTGCGGGCCGGCCAGCGCATCATCAGCATGTACGCCGAGACGGCCATCGCCCTGCTGCTCCCCGAGCTGGAGCAGGGCCTGTTCGACGACCTGTGGAGGATCAGGTCAGCACCCGGACTCTAGGGGGACCTTAGACCCACTCCTACATGATGGGCAGGGAATTCAGTTTCTATCAGGGGGAGGGTAGGCTTCTTGCGCCAAGTTGACTACAGGTAGACTCGGGACGACTCAGGACATTGGGAATTGAACCCAGTACCTTTCGTCTGGGAGTGCAACAACCCAGCAATAGCTTGAGAAACACCAATGTGAAATTATTTTTTTTGTATTTGGCCAGCTTATGAAGAAGTAAGTAAGGAACTAGTGTCCAGAGGCAGCAGTAGAAACAATGATGGTGTCCTTTATCCTGAGATGTTTCATTAAGCTGGAAAGAACTACAGAAGAAGGATGCTTAGCTTGCGAGCGTAGCCATAGTCTAATTTTAAGTGTTTACTTTGAGCTTTAGGATATTAACTGAGATCCTACACACATCTTGTTGAGATCCAGAGGGAATCAGTGGAGAGAAAGAAGTGCGTGGCTACACATGTTGATGAGCTATTCTGTGTCGCTCTACAGGTTCAGCTCAGTGCAGCTGCTTGGAGATCTGCTGTTCCACATCTCTGGAGTGACAGGAAAGATGACCACGGAGACAGCCTCCGAGGACGACAACTTCGGCACAGCGGCTTCCAACAAAGTATGCTTGAGCAATAGGAGTGCTGTCATCAAACCTATACCATGTCCGGGATGAAGAGTCAATTTAACATGAAATTTTTTCTTTGCATAACTAAAAAGAGATTTTCGAGTTACACAATATGACAACATGACATTACTCTTTTCACTCTATTACTTTTATAGTGAACGTTTAGTTTTTCTTTGACTAAATGATGATGAGCTAATGATGTTACAACCCCGTTGCAGTAAGACATTGTCTTGAGTTTGTTTGGGACATTACTGTGATAAAATGTTGCTAAACTGTCCCTTACCCCCTACCAGGCCATCATCGGGGCCCTGGGAGACATCCGGCGTAACCGCGTGCTCTCCGGCCTCTACATGGGCCGCTCCGACACCCAGCTGGTGGTCCGCCAGGCCTCGCTCCACGTCTGGAAGATCGTGGTGTCCAACACGCCGCGCACCCTCCGCGAGATCCTACCCACGCTCTTCAAACTGCTGCTGGGCTTCCTGGCGTCCACCTGCCCCGACAAGAGAACGGTACGGGCTCGCGTCCCTCTGGGCCGGAGCACAGCCTCAAGGCGCTCCGCATCATCCGTCTTTGTGGTATCCAAAACCCATCCTGAGGGCGTCAACTCACTGCTTTTTCCTTTGTTATCACTTGACGTTCTCGTATTACTACTAATGATGATGATGAGGATGATGATGATGATGATAATACAACTGAAATATTATGTTCTGCCTAATTCGTTCCATCTGTTCTCCCCAATGATCTCCCTCCCTCAAATCAAACTGACTCGAGCGTCGACATGGGTTTACCGATCAGTTGAATGAAGGCAGAAGGTCTTCTCTTCATCCATACGTGTTAATGGATCTTAACCGTTGTCCCTCTGACATGTGTGCCAACCATTAATGTGGCCCTCGTGTGTGTGTGTGTCCTCTCAGATCGCAGCGCGTACGCTGGGCGATCTGGTGAGGAAGCTCGGTGAGAAGATCCTTCCAGAGATTATCCCTATCCTGGAGGCCGGCCTGCGCTCCGACAAGAGCGACGAGAGGCAGGGCGTCTGCATCGGCCTCAGCGAGATCATGAAGTCCACCAGCAGGGACGCGGTAGGCTCTACTTCATATTTGTTTTTTGCAACTAGTTAATGTGAAAAAGGCTAACTTTATTGATAAACCTATTTTTTTAGAACTAAGACATGACTATTGTGTTTTGGAGAAGAATAGGCAAAACAGAATTAACAGAATCCATGTTTGATTCGGCCAAGAGCAACTTTTTATAAACTTTCATAGCATGCCTGAACCAGCATCCTTGCTGGGGGTCAAACCCCAGCGCCTGTCACTAACTGCGGGTGTGGCCGCAGGTGTTGGTGTTCTCCGAGTCCCTGGTCCCCACGGTGCGGAAGGCCCTGTGCGACCCCCTGGAGGAGGTTCGCGAGGCCGCGGCCAAGACCTTTGAGCAGCTCCACTCCACCATCGGCCACCAGGCGCTGGACGACATCCTGCCCGCCCTGCTCAAACAGCTGGTGAGAGGAGGCCCCGGGCACAACAAGAGGGACAGTGTGTTCAGCCCGATGTGTGCGGATGTGTGTTTACGGATGTATGGCTCTTGTTTCCAGGATGATGAAGCCACAGCAGGGTTCGCCCTGGACGGTCTGAAACAGGTCATGGCCGTGAAGAGCCGCTCCGTGCTGCCTTACCTGGTGCCAAAGGTGAGGGATGGGCTCTTAAGAAGTCCTGCTTTGAACTATGTCACGGTGGTAGATAGGACTGAAAAGATGCAGTCCCATAATATATATTTATATCTCTCTATATATATTTAAAAATATATATATTTTAAAGTAGAAATATATCTTACTTCCTGATAAAAATAACTGGATCAAATATCTGATCAACCAGGAGTCCCTCACAATATCACAATAGAATAATATACCAGAATATCGTATGCAGACGATGTAGGAAACCAGTGAGGATGTCTGACCCTGCTTACACTGACCCCTGACCTCTCCCCCACCAGCTGACCTCCCCTCCCGTCAACACGCGGGTGCTGGCCTTCCTGTCCGTGGTGGCCGGCGACGCCCTGACCCGCCACCTGGGGGTCATCCTGCCGGCCCTGCTGTCCTCGCTGAAGAGCAAGCTGGACACGGAGGACGGAGAGCAGGTGAGCCCACCTTGAGCCTCAACAAATACATCAAATAATCACGTTCTATAAAGATGACCATGTTAGGATCTGTTCAATATTTGACCACAGTTGAAAGGTTAAAAATTTACAATTATTCATTCTGAAGTGGTTGAAGTCAAACCATCAACAGCCAGGGTACAGTTATATAATTATATGTTTAAAAAGTAGAATATTAAAACAATCGATTCCAATACAAGCTGTACATATTAAAATATTAATGGACTCGAGAGGAAGCTTGTGGGAGGAGATGACTGTCCAAGTCAATAGTTAGCTGTCAAAGATGGCTGACAGCTAGCCTTTATAATTATAATTATAACTGCTAAGAATAGCAATAGTAGAGCGCTGCCTAGCAGCACTCACTTAGCCATTATTATATAGAGAATGGCCCTCCTGTGAGCTACATTGTTGAGTCTAAGTTAGCGTTTGCTGGCAGTTTGCAGCTGTTGGCATTTAAAATATGTAGGAAATCCGGAACATTTGTAGCATGCAGGACGTGATGCATTTAAGGAGATGGGAGACAGACCTGCTCACGTTAAGTTATGCTCAAGTGTGAATTTGTACAGAGATTACAAAGTTCATAACTTCAACCTTAACCTCCACGGCGATACTGTATCTATTTATTATGGAATTCTATGGTATTTGTTTTATGGCCTCATTTTGTTTTTGAACATGCATAATACATTGTTGTATATGCCGCACATGAACCTCCTAAGATGGGGCAATTTGATTGTTTCACTATCTCAGGATAGTCATGGGATATACCATATCCCATGATTGAGATCTCTAACTTGGGATATTGTTTCCGTCACAAAAACGGTTGTCGTCACGCTAATACAAACAAATAAACCGATAATAAAAACAAATAAATCGTGGCAAAAAATGTTATCCTGTTTATTTTTGGAGTGTTCACGTGTATGTACTACAACAATCATTCACGTCAGGCTCCGTGAATAATTGTCAAACATCAAAGCGGCCGTCGCCACAAACAGCCATTCTCACTCCTCCATGTCGGTCTGCGTTGCCTCCTGCCACCCCAGGAGCTGCAGAGCTGCCAGACGGTGATCCTCTCCGTGGAGGATGAGGTGGGCCAGCGCGTCATCATCGACGACCTGCTGGAGGCCACGCGCGGCGCCGACCCCGGCCTCCGGCGGGCCGCCATCACCATCCTCAACGGCTACTTCGCCCGCACCCGCCTGGACTACAGTGCCCACACGCGCACCCTGCTCTCGGGCCTCATCCGCCTGCTCAACGACGCCAACCCCGAGGTCCTGCTGCAGAGCTGGGACACCATCAGCTCCATCACCAAGGTGCGTCGGTTCGGCTTAATGGCACGGAGCGCCATGACGCTTGCGCTTACATGCCGCACAAGCGGGCGTCTGGGCACAGCCACAGATCGGGCAGCACCACAAAATGAAGGCCCTTGGAGAATGGGGTGTCAGAAAGTGGTCACAGCAAGGGTAGGAGAGGCTGGAACTCGATTCTCAGTTGGTGTTAACACATGCTGCCGCAAATCGCTCCCATTCCGGCTCTACTGCATACCTCTCACCTCACACACACGCGCGCAATGCAGATCGGGCACCGCAATAATGATCCTGGTCTTGGATCAAATTGGCGATGCACTTCACCGTTTCAGTAGTATAAATACAATCTTCTTAATAGAAATTTAAAGTCAGTTAAATAGAATGATCGGGTGAGAGTCTGAGAAAGGCACATTGTTATTCGCTGTGCTGAGCCCGGTTTTGTCCCTGTGTTGCAGAAGCTGGACGCCAGCAGCCAGCTGGCTCTGATAGACGACCTGCACAGGGACCTGAGGTCCGTCACTGCAGACGTGAAGGGGCAGCATCTCCCCGGCTTCTGCCTGCCCAAGAAGGTAAGGTTGGACCCTTTCCCAGAACACAGACAGGCCGAAGTATTGTGTCAGCCGCTGTGTGACCCGGGTTGGGACCATAGCCTTACAATTAAAACGTCAAGTCTGTTTAACATGCCTTGGAGCAGTGCCCTGAATCCTCTCCTATACTCTTTACTGTTCTCGGAAACATTCTGGTGCCTTCTTTCCTGTTGCCGTTCAGGGCGTGACCTGCATCCTGCCCGTGCTCCGAGAGGGCGTCCTGACGGGCAGCCCAGAGCAGAAGGAGGAGGCCGCCAAGGCCCTGGGCGCCGTCATCAAGCTGACCTCCGCCGAGGCCCTGCGGCCCTCCGTGGTCAACATCACGGGGCCCCTCATTCGTATCCTAGGAGACCGCTTTGCCTGGACGGTGAAGACCGCTCTGCTAGAAACCCTCACCCTGCTGCTGGCTAAGGTCCGTACCTCCCTCTCTGTTCCGGACACTGACTTTAACCGGGCTCTCCTCCTGTTATGAATGGTTATTCTTAGTA
Source organism: Trisopterus minutus (assembly GCA_027122715.1). Lineage (NCBI taxonomy): Eukaryota > Metazoa > Chordata > Actinopteri > Gadiformes > Gadidae > Trisopterus > Trisopterus minutus. Next base: position 17,898,581 of record JAOPUD010000140.1, on the reverse strand, counting down.
ACCATTCATAACCATTCATTCATTACCAACCAGTTCCATGTCTTCCATCGAACAACTACTACTCGGTTGAATGAGGGAAAGAGGGCCAGTCGAAACTGGGATTTGGCCCAATAGGCATCCAGGGGCAGATGTCGGTCTACTATGTTTTGACAGGGGCAGATGTCCGTCCTCACTAACGCCCCTCTCCCTCTCCCTGGCAGGTGGGCATCGCTCTGAAGCCCTTCCTGCCCCAGCTGCAGACCACCTTCCTGAAGGCGCTGCAGGACGTGAGCCGGGGCGTGCGGCTGAAGGCGGCCGAGGCCCTGGGCCAGCTGGTGGCCATCCACACCAAGGTGGACCCACTGTTCACCGAGCAGCTGGCCGCCATCCGCAACGCAGAGGACGCTGGCGTCAGGTGGGCGGGGCTACATGCGCCAAAGCTTTGTTTTTTTATTGGTTTTGAGCTTCCACCTATTGGTTCACAGCCAGCTGGACACACTGATGGAGGCGGCTACAGAGACGTTACAGTTTTGAGACTCCGTCGCCGTCTACTACTGTTTTCATTTTTAACAAAATTTTTGCAATGCCTCATATAGACATAGACAGAAATAAATTAAGTGTCAATACATTTGTGTGGTTATGCTTGGGGATCAATGTATTCTCTGTGAAGTCTCCCGTTATAATGTATAACCACGGTCTCCCCCCTCCCCCCCCCCCCACAGGGAGACAATGCTCCAGGCGTTGCGCTTTGTCATCCAGGGCGCTGGGTCAAAGGTGGATCCAGCCATCCGCAAGAACATCACCACCACGCTGCTGGGCATGCTGGGACACGATGAGGTATGAGGGGGCTGACGGCCACGCCCTGCGGCCCGCCGGGCTACTGTGTTGAGACTATAGACCTCTATATGGAGGAGGAGTACAGACCTCTATATGGAGGAGGAGTACAGACCTCTATATGGAGGAGGAGTACAGACCTCTATATTGAGGAGGAGTACAGACCTCTATATTGAGGAGTACAGACCTCTATATTGTACTAAAGACCATTCATACTGTACATGGTGCTCTTCAGTCGGAGAGTGATGTGTCATTTATTCAACTCTATCGAAACCCTGATGTCTATCACACAGGATGTGGTTTTGTTGCCTGACTCGGTGTGTGTGTGTGTGTGTGTGTGTGTGTGTGTGTGTGTGTGTGTGTGTGTGTGTGTGTGTGTGTGTGTGTGTG
>JAOPUD010000140.1:17839511-17849595 GCA_027122715.1 Trisopterus minutus | reverse complement strand
TTTATGTAGCACTTTGAGATTGTTTGCTCAATATAAAGTGCATTACAAATAAAATTCATTATTATTATTATTATTATAGCAGTCAGGTTTTGTGACCCCGTTCACTTTACGATAATCGGTGCAAAACCGATCCGAGCCGTCAGATTTTGTAGCCAAAAGACAGGGTGAACTCCAAGCACTTATGCTAGGCACAGCTATGCCGTTTTCCAACATGTAGTTCACCTGTTTTTGGAGACAAAGCCTTTTCTCAGGGTTAACGCGATAGGCGTGTTGTTTGATTGGCGGAGAATTATCAACATCAATGTCATTCTGCAACACATGCGTGCGAGTCGTAGGGGAGGGGCCTGGTTCAGCTCTAGCTCTTTTAAGCGTATTTCACGTTTAGTCTGCTCTTCCAATTCCATCTGTTTAAACCTGAACTCCTGCTCCCTAAGCCTGGCTGCTGCCTCCCTCTCACTAGTTTTGTCCTGCAACTCTAGCCGCCGGAGCTCTAGCTCCAATTCCAACCTTCTAATGCTTTGATCAGGGAAGGCCTGTTTTTTTGGCGAAAGGGCCATGCCAGGGTCAGGCAACACGCCTTTCTCAAACAACGCAATCGATAATTCATGTTTTATCATTTTCTTTGTTTTTGTCTTTGAGACTATGATGCTATAATGATCAGCAATAGAAGTCAAATTATCTTTAGTGCATTTATGAAACACCTCAAGAGAAGGCTGCTTAACAAACTCTTCCAAAACAAACTCCATCCTGAACTATGGCTACTAACTTATTTGTATTGAAAAATTATCACAAAGCGAAAAAAAAATACCAAGAAACAAGCGCATCCAAAATTGCAAAAGCAATACAGGTTTTAAGGCAAAAGGCCACCACAAAAACGCTTGTAAAAATACAAATAAGGCATAAAAGCCAACGCCCGATGAGACAGACCAGCAATGAAAAACACTGCCCAACACAGCACTACCTAAATGGTGTCCTAATAAGGGATGTGCTGAAATGAAGGTCTACCAATGCAAATGACAAATCAGAACCTCAGTAAAATTTACCTGTAACTAATACTGAAATAAGGTACTGATATATCTTGCAAACAAAAGATAGCCTAATCAATTAAATTAATTAAGGCAGACAAAATAAATCCAGACCTTCAAAATTCCAAATGTGCACACCAGCAAAATGCACCAAATTTCAATTAAAGTTTAGGGAAAGAAAAAAAATATATAAATGTTTTGATGAGCCCCATTAGGGCTCAGGAATACCCAGTGGAATACCCAGAGGAATACTCTGGGCGTTATTCCAGCCAGAAGGACATGTCTGAATATTCCGCCCAGGTATCTGGCTCTGTTAGATAGTAGTCTCTATGTTTGAATAAATGTGCCATTTCGGCTTAAGCAAGTAGACTTGTGCTGATTGGGGGGCGGGGGTTCACTCACTGAGCTGGGGTGCCAAATATGGTGGAGAATGCAGGCAGTGTGATTCCTCATGATTGCTTTAAGCCATCTCTGAAGGTCAAAGCAAGCACCACTGTTAATAACCTGTCAGCCACAGAGCTCAGGGGCGTCCGTCTCCCAGCACAGCGGGAGCAGCAAGGCGCACCGCTACCGCACCCTAGCACCCTACACCCTAGCACCCTACACCCTAGCACCCAGCCCCCAGATAGACCAGAGCCTGTTCAGAGCCTCCAAACTGCAATCTCCGCCAACCAATGCGACGTCAGACCCCCAGGAAAGCAGAGGCCCCAAGGCAGGAGGGCAGTCCCGCTTCACCCCGGTGAAGCGGACCAAGCGCCCTCAGACCCTCCACATCATCACCAAGTACTCCAATGAAGCAGAGGAAGCCCAGGGGGAAGTCCCTGGAGCAGAGGAAGGAGGCTGGACACCCCCATTGCGTAGGGCCGCCTCAGGGCTATCGAGACCCAGGAGCAGATTGACGCACTGCACAAGGAAGCAGATTATCCACCAGATGGAGGAGTGTTGGGACGAGCAGCGGCTGCTGGAGGTCCTGGAGAAGTTACACCTGGAGGCACTAGAGAAGAAGAGGAAGCAGCAGAGCCTCCTGCAGGAGGAGATTGTGTGTGTCAACACAGGGACCATACAAGCCATGGAGCAGGAATATAGGCCGAACCGAAGGCCATGGAGAAGATGGAGCGGGAGGCCGAGTACGAAGAGAACACACTGAACGGGGAGATCTACGACCTCAAGGACATGCTGGAGGTTAAGGAGCAGAAGTTCAACGTCCTACAGAAGAAGATTGAGAAACTGCAGGAGCAGCTTTGGGACAAGGAGAAGCAGATGGGCAGCCTGAAAGAGAGAGTCAAGTCTCTGCAGGTGGACACCTCCCAGTCTTTTGGTTCTGTTTAATAGTAGTCTCTTTTTTTTTTATTAAACATGCTTTTTTGGCTTAAGCAAGTAGACTTGTGGGGGGCGGCGGATCACTCACCGAGCTGGGTTGCCACAACTGGTACATGTCCTCATAAAATGAAGCAAATGCCTTGTTTATCTTGACTGGATCTGTTGTTCTGTCTATTTGATGAATGGCACGGGAAGCCTGTGAGCTGCCTTGCAGGGAGTCTGTATTTTTGTTGCGTTTTAGAAACTTATGAGCCAACACTTGGAGAGGATGGTATTATATTCATAGTTGTTTCTGATTGTTTCAAGAGTGGCATCTTTGGGGGTTTTCTAAATCTCTTGGAAGGATAGGTCACATTCTATATCTTTTTGCCTCCTGCCTTCCGCTCTCCTTTTTCTGGAGACATGTTCCCTGATGACAACCTTTAGGGTATCCCACAGGATGGAGTCCTTGAGATCACCTGTATCATTATCTGTGATAAAGTGAGAGATCTGTTCTTGCATAAAGTTACTGAACTGCACATCATAAAGTAGTGTTGGGTCAAGGCACCATTGTTTACATCCAGCTCTAGCCTCCTTATTTTCAGTACCATGGACAAAGGTGCATGCCTGACTACAATCAGGTGGTATGTTACTGTTTCAACTGTTGATAATTTAGAATACACAAAAAAATTGTCAATGTGGGTGTATGACTTATGTACTGGAGAAAACAGTTGGATACTTGAGCCTCCATATATCAAATAGGTTGAGGTTATCAGCCAGAGTGTATAGGCAGATGCAGGAGTTCGACTTTTGAAGGGATTAGGAAAACTGCTTGTGTACAAGGGGATCTGGCACACTATTAAAGTCCCCCAACCCTCCCCCCCGATTACAACATTAGTACTGGAGATCTCTGGAATCAAGCCACAGACCTTCAAAAAAGTCAGGATTGTCTAAATTTGGCGCACACAGGTTGACTAATATCATTGACAAATGTTGTGGAGCCCAACGCTTGGTTATCAGCCTGTGGCCGTGACGTGGGGATGGTATTGGTGTATGGTGTGGGCTGGGCATCATAGACACAGATACATAGTGTCACAATCTTAACATCACGTTGTCTAAGGTCACGCCAACTGTGTCAGTGCAACTTAAGATATATGTGGGATATCTTCACAATTCCCTCCTTTGACACATAATTTCCATACTAACCTACTTTCCAACAGCACCATGCAATACGTCACAATCATCACCATACAACCAATCTGGGAAACCTCCAGTCTGACTATTCCCGGGAGGAAACCTGACCTGAACCTGACACCGGCCTCTGAGGCTGATGGCATCATACATTGCAGGTTCACCATAATATAAAACATTAAAATATATATTTTTATTATAAAACGTTCAAATACAAAATATTCAAACACCCAAATATTCAAACAAAATATTTTGCATGTGGAAACTGAAGGAGGAGAAAGGTCCTCGGCTGCACCTTGTTCTCCAGTTCACCTTGTGCCCCCAGGTTCCCTGCAAGTTGGGAGGAGCTGATCAGCGGGGTTGTGTACAGGATTGATAGGGCAGCAACAATGAGGCCATCACCTAGGGTGTGAGTCCAAGGGATACAGCAATCTACTACCTCACAAAAGTCTTACTTAAATATGTCCTGTTCTGCTAACTATCCGGATAGTACCAACTTTGGAGGGTATACATATTGTGGCAAGCTCCCCCTCCAGTTGGCTGTTACTGGGGCCCAGCACTAGTCCTGCAACTAGTAATTTATACATCCTCTTGTTCTGTCGAAGACGGTGCTTTAAGATCTGCTCGGTCGGTCCTAGTAGGGTCGGGGTTGGCTTGCTGTGCGCCAAGTGGCACCACAGGGACCCTGAAACTGGGTAAGGGGTGGCTAATGCTACCTGATATGGTCCTTCCCAACTTGGCTCAGCTTTCTTTTGTGCTTTCTTTCTGACGACTCTCTCTCTCTCAGGGTCTGGATCAAACAGTTAGGGGTCGGAGGTTTGGGGTGTGTTCGGGGTGTGGGGAGGGGCCTCAAACATTTCTACAATACACTTCATGCAATAACTCACAGGGAATATCATATACAATACACTTCATGCAATAACTCACAGGGAATATCATATACAATACACTTCATGAAATAATTCACAGGCTATATCATAAATTAATTTTTTCATATCCATTACACCAGGTTAAAAAAGTTTCAACAATATACTTTCTCAATTGCAATTTTACCTTTCCCCAGCCTGGTCTAATCTCTATTGTTTTCCAGTCTAGCGCAATGTATACGTAAAAGTGTAAGTAAAATAACTCAAACAATGAGTACTTTTACTTAGTATACTCTTATCCTCAAAGACCTCTACTCTGTATTCTGTCCTCAGTATTCCCTCGAGTACCTCTACTCGGTATTCCTCGGGTTCTTCTCTACCTGCTCGCCAACCATACTTTTGGGTTTTTTATTATATAGTTATAGTTTATAGTATATCAACCTATAGTTTTTAGGTTTTAAGGGGTAAGGTTGCATGAATATTTTACCGGTTTCCAAAGAAGTCCTCGCACCTTGATTCTCCCAACACATCAGCAGGGCAGAGGTTTGCTGCTCCGAACTCTGCCACCTAATAGTCCTATATTCTGACTGCAGATGTTTTGTTCAAAATGCTCTGCTCACCTTGCCAGTGGGAACCTGTGGGAGAGTTTGAGAGCACTCACCACCTGCCCTGGTGGGATGAGGCTTCAGTTGAGTTTAACATTTATTCAAGTATTCAACTCAGAAGGTCTGAGTTTGTGCACAGGGAGATTCGAGCCACTTGTCTAATGAGTCACTCCAATTGTCCACTGATCTGCGACCAAGCCTTTCCCTTCAGGCTGAGGGAGGATGGGCCTGGACTGCTGTCTATTTGTCTATATTTGGTGTACAGGTTTTCGTGTGTGTAGCTGTATTATGCCCTTGTTTGTTTTTGTGTTTCATATTTTTTATTATTTCTTAAACACAAAACAAAACAAAGCCACAAGCAAAACAATCACAAACCTCATATACATACATTACAAGATAACAAAACTCACAGGACATTACGAAACAATACACTGTACAACACGGGGTTGCAGATCCATAATTTATTGAACACATACCTTGTGTTCAATAAATTCATTTAAATGCCCAGTTTCTCAAATACAATCTAATAAAGTCTTATAAAAATCCAGGGACCTTCATCCCCACGGTCAAGATCATTGAGGAACGAGGTTGCACATTCCATTGATAGAAGATCCATGAAGTATTTAAACCAATTGTCAGTGTTGAAGCAATTAGCTTTTTGTACTTTCTAATTCATTATATTAGTTGGTTTTACAGACAAAAAGGCTAAAGCTATAATGTGTTACGTAAGAGTTGACTCGATATTTTCTACTCTACTGCCTAAAAGGCAAATTAGTGGGCAGGCCCTGTGCAAGATTTTTTTTTTAAGGATTTTATATCTTACACATTTGGATAAGGCTGTTGTGTTTTTGGTAAGTGTATCCCACTGTGTGTTACTCAGGGGTATGCCCAAGTCCTGCTCCCATTTGTGTAGAATAGAGGACAGGCTGTCAAAGGATGCAGTGGTCAACAACTCGTATAATCTTGACACTGTTCTCCTCCCTGATGCAGTCTCCCTCAGTTTTTTGTCCAGATCTAAATCCTGTAGTATGGGTTCTTTTGAAAAAAGTAACCCCAAAATGTATTTTAATTATAGATATGCAAAAAAGTCGCCATCTTTAAAATCATATTGGGTTTTTAAGACATTAAAGGGTACCATAAAACCATATATCACTATCTGACCCACTTGGTTTATACCTCTATGTTGCCATTATTTGTTTGTTAATGTTTTCCCACCCGCTTTTAATACAGGGTTACTCCATATAGGGCATGATGGTAAGTATGCTCCATTGAAAGGGAGACACTTCTGTATAATTTTTACTACCTCACAGGAACATTTTATGAGAGGATTGACTATTTTCAAGTTGGTTTTAGGGTAATACCATAACGCGGTAAGGTAGAAAGGTTTGTCTTGGTTGGCTAAAATCTTTTCCTCAACCCATTTTCAACTCCCTAACTCACTCTGGCCTGTGTAGGCCCACAACAAAGGAAACTTAGCATTATAAGCAAGATAATAAGAATAAACATCTGGTACTCCCAATCCACCTCTTTTGCTCGGTCTGGATAATCTTTTGTAGCTGATTCTTGGTTTTTTATTACTCCACAAGAAATCTGAGAATAATTTATTCATTTCTTTGAACCAGTAAAAAGGGAATTTAAGAGGAATGGCTGATATAAGAAATAATAATCTTGGTAAAATATTCATTTTCAGCACTTCTGCTCTGCCCCATAATGAAATGGGAAGAACTGTCCATCTCTTAATGTCCTCCCTAATTGTTTTAAGGAGGAGAGGGCCGTTTAAATAAAAAAATTCCTCTATGGGACTCTTAATGTTGATTCCTAGATGTCTCATACCTTGTGGCTTCCATTGCATGGGGGCTGAACCAAGGTGTGAAGAGTAGGTCATAGGATTTAATGGGATAGCTTCACTCTTATTATAATTCACCTTATACCCAGAAAACTTCCTAAAAATCGAAATTAATTTCATCACTTGCGGGATTGACTGATGTGGTTGTGATAAAATTAATAACAAATCATCAGCAAATAGATTAGCTTTAAAATCATGACCCCCAATCTGGATACCAGTGATTTTCCTCTGTGCTCAGATAGCACATACTAGAGGTTCTAAGGCCAAAATAAAGAGTGATGGCGAGGCGGGACAACCCTGCCTGCTGGGCTTAGGTTACAGCGCAATAATTGCTTGGCACATAGTCGTGGCACTGAGTGGTTAGTTAATATATTGTTGAATAGTGAAGTAAGAAGTGGAGATAGGTTATGTTGGAGGCATTTATAATGCTCTATGGTAAAGCCGTAATTGCCTGGTGCTTTCCCAGATGGGAAAGCACCATTTCAAAGCTGAGAATATTTCCATTTCTGTAACAGGTGCCTCTAGACTTTCTCTCTCCTCTTCTTTTAAAGTTGGAAGGGAGATGTTGTGAAAGAAAGATTCCATCTCTTTCTTATTTATGGAACCTTCTGTCTGATAAAGTTTTGAATAATATTCTCTGAACGCTGTATTGATTTGTGTTTGTTCGTAAATTACCTCACCAGTGCTTTTACGTATGTGTGAAATTTAATGCAGATTTTGTAATTGTTTTAGCCTTAAGGCTAGCATTTTGCCTACTTTGTCACCACTTTCAAAGTATTTACGATGAAGTCTAAACATTGCAAATGCTGTCTCCTCATGTATGATTGATTGCAATTCTGCCTTACAGATCATCATTTCATTTTTAAATCTTATATTCTTAGGATCCCGCAAATGCTGTGATTCTAAAGTCTTAGTCTTTAAAATAAAACTGTTTTTCTTCATCCCCATTCCTTTCTTTTTGGCTGTGGCGTAGCTAATAATCCATCCTCTACAGGTAGCCTTAAATGCTTCCCATACTATTTGTATTGGAGGCACTGAAGTTAGATTTATCTGGATATACTCTGTTGTTTTCTCTTTTAACATGGACACAAACTCTTCATCCTTGAGTAAAGAGTTGTTAAATCTCCACTGTTTATTTTTATGGTTGTTTTGGGAAAGAGAGAGGAGGACTGACAAAGGTGGTCTGAAATAATAATATTGTGTATTTTGCTGTTCTATTTTGCATTCTCTACTATATTTTGAGATAAAAGTAAGTAATCAATCCTTGAGTATGAGTTATGAGCATGAGAATAGAACGAATATTCCCGGACACAAGGGTTCACTACACGCCATAATGTCAGACATTGCGATAGATTCTTAAAAATTTTTAAATGCTACTGAGAGAGACCTATCAGATAGATTTATCTATCTAGTCTGCAGAAAAGACAAAATCACATTTATTCTAGAAAAAAATTTGGCCTGCCCTACATTAGGAGCATAAACATTCACCAAAGTGCACTTTATGTTTTGTAAGAAACCTGATATAATAATATCCCTGCCATCTTTGTCCACTATTTCTTGGGTTAACTTAAAAGATAAGCGTTTAGCTATTAAAGTACGGACACCTCTAGAGGCCCCTGTACCAGGAGCTGATAAAACCTGACCGACGCATCTCTGTCTTAACTTAACAGCTTCTGCATTCCTCAAATGTGTCTCCTGTAACATTGCCACAACACTTTCCAGGGATTTCCAATGTGTTATTATTTCATATCTCTTTGTTTTATTGGAGATCCCTTTTACATTCCAACTCAGTAGTTTAATAGTGGTCATAGTATCCTATTCTACATTGAAACACTTTACCCATTAATTTGCTGACAGGAGAAGGCAAAAAATAAGAACATAAGAAACAAAAATTTGCCCTGGATTTATAAATGCTCTGCACGCACATGGAGCAACTAACATACAAAAGACAACATCAATATTGCCAAAAGGCAAATACACACATAACAGGAGAACGAATCGAAGTCCATTCCCTGTCCGTGAACTAATATAAAGGCACAGCTGACCTTGCTGCAGTGATCAGACCAAGAAGGGTCTCTGGCATCATTATGCACAGAAATTCTCATGACCCACGCTCATGGTCTAACCAGAGAATTTAAATTGCTTTAGAAAAGACAGAAAGAACAATAGTATTAACAGAATTGCTGTTGAAAGGTATTCAAAGGTAAGCCTACGTTGCTGATTACTGATGTAATCATACCTCATCATACCTGCTCCTCAGGTCATTTGCTGCGTATGTGGGTTTATCATAGATGTGCTTATTCCCTTTGATCATGACAATCAGCCTTGCAGGATACAACAGGCCATATCGAAGGTCCGTGCCCTGCAGTTTCTTTTTGCAATCAGCAAAATTGGCTCACTGCTGATGTCCACAGGTAGATCCTGAAATGCGTGGAGGCATCTTCCTCTCCAGCTCAGCTCCTTCTTCTTTCCTGCAGCTTTCAGAGCAGCCTGTCTGTCGTTCCACCTCAGCAGCTCATAAGGTCAGGGCGACGAGGTTCAGAGGGTCCCGGGCAGGGCCCGAGACTCCAATGATGTCTTTCAACTTCTGGGACCCTGTCATCAACTTTAAGTCCAAAACATATCTCAGACTGCTTCCGCCCCCCCCTCAAGGCCACCAACACTATGTTGTTTCTTTTACTGTGAGCTTCGAATGTGGTTCATTAGTTTTTCAATAAATCCATTTCTTTCGTCGTGTCGTTTAAAGTTGTGCTCTCTCCGGCCTTCTGATCCTCTATAGCGCTGATGCGCTTCTCCGCTTTAATTACTCTGCTTAAGGTGGCCCGTGTTTCTTTTTTCAGTCCGTTGATCGATTCATTCAGTTCATCAAAACTTTGTTTAAACGATTCTTTAAGGCCACTGACCTCCGTGATGAGGTGGACAGCCCCGTCTGGTGTGTCTTTGTCTGCCATGATTTGTTTGGTAGCTCGCCAAATGGTATCGCGCTGATTTACAGTTTGCCTGTAGTTTGCCTCTCTTGGCGATTTCCATGTGTGGTGGCTCTGGATACAGTAACTCAAGCCTCATTTCACTCTTTGTGAAGCTCCCACACATTTGTTTGGCTTTTTTTTTTTGCAGATTTTTTCTTCCACACTTTTCCATGTTTGCATGTGTGTATCTGTGTGTGTGTGTGTGTGTGTGTGTGTGTGTGTTTGTGTGTGTGTGTGTATCTGTGTATCTGTGTGTGTGTGTGTGTGTGTGTGTGTGTGTGTG
>JAOPUD010000140.1:17632662-17642924 GCA_027122715.1 Trisopterus minutus | reverse complement strand
TGTGTGTGTGTGTGTGTGTGTGTGTGTGTGTGTGTGTGTGTGTGTGTGTGTGTGTGTGTGTGTGTGTGTGTTGTTTCACCACCGTTTATGGTGCATCAAAGACATGCCATGACAGTCCACAGTGTCGATTCCAGAGCGCTAGGGGGCAGGCTCGGTGGATTCACATTCACTGTCTCCCACACTTGAAGAAGCTGGCTTTTCTAGGTGCGGCATAAAAAACGAGGGCATCGTTTTTTATGAAAATCCCCGTTTATCTGTCCCGTTTATAACATACAGATGTAGTATTGAACAGTATTGAGATGTCAGGGTAGAATTAGAGACCGGCAAAAGTCTGCTTGATCCAATAAATGGGCCGTATCTGATCAGCACCCCGTTTTATATTTAAATTATCCGGAGCTTACGCTGCGTCGCTACTGCTAGTACAGCTAGCTGGCTAGCTGAAGGAGAGGTGTCAACAAGAAGATATTGCTTTCACAATTCCACTTCTTAGTAAAATACGGTCACCATGGCAGATGTTGACAAACTCAACATAGACAGTATCATCCAACGCCTTCTAGAGGGTAAGGACGTCCAGGATCTGTCATCTAAATGTCTTCCGTCCCGCTCCAGGGCTGCGATCAGTGCGCTACGCATGTTGTTATCGACTGGGCGCAAGCCGCAGTGCCAGCCCGTCCATGTTGAGCTGCTGTTATTGGGGGATCTGCCAGTCCCAACACGACTTTAACCTGGTTAATCTGTCGCTTGTCACCGTGCGTCATGGTAAACACACGTTACCGCATAGCGTCCGGCGACGTGCTTCACTCTTGTGTTGGTGTTTCATGTTTACAGTCAGAGGTGCAAAACCCGGGAAGAATGTGCAGCTGCAGGAGAATGAAATCCGTGGATTATGCCTGAAATCAAGAGAGATATTCCTCAGCCAGCCCATCCTCCTGGAGCTCGAAGCCCCTCTGAAGATCTGTGGTAAGGTGTATGTGTGTGTTTGTGTCTGAATGCGACATCTTCATCACGACCCCCTGGTCGCATTTCATCCGTGGAGGGCCCTGTTCATGACCATACAATCATTTTCTGATCGTATTTACTCATGGTTTCACAAAAATCGCCGTTAAGTCACTAATGACCTACTTTCTGACAATAAGGGTCTGAAGCGTACATTTGTCCAAGCTTTCTGAAGTGATTGAGCGCTTCAGTACTACTACTGTGTGTCATGACATCAATATTGCTCTGTTTTCCAGGTGACATCCACGGGCAATACTATGACCTGCTCAGGCTCTTTGAGTACGGGGGCTTTCCTCCGGAGAGCAACTATCTCTTTCTTGGAGACTATGTGGACCGAGGGAAGCAGTCCCTGGAGACTATCTGTCTTCTGCTGGCCTACAAGATCAAATACCCAGAGAACTTCTTCCTGCTCAGGGGCAACCACGAGTGCGCCTCCATCAACAGAATATATGGTTTCTACGACGAGTGTGAGTCTTATTTACCTGAGCTGACAAGGTTACCTTGCTACATCTTGCTTATTTTGTAACCTGTATGTATGTATATATATATATATATATTAAACTGGCAAAAGTTATCACAGTATTTATTTTTATTAAAAGGTAAATTACAAGAATCTGTAATGTAATGTAAAATATCATGGGAAGAAGCTGATTTGAATGTAGGATTTGTAAATATATTGTGCAAATTGAAAACAAATATACTTTGAAAAGGGTTTAATTTAGTATAATTGTAGATCTTTGTTTTTTTGGGTGTATCTTAGCTAAATTAATTGTGATGACTTTTTTATGTTGCAGGTAAAAGAAGGTACAACATCAAGCTTTGGAAAACCTTCACAGATTGTTTCAACTGCCTCCCAATCGCGGCTATAGTGGATGAGAAAATATTTTGCTGCCACGGAGGTGGGTTTCAGTTCTGTTTCATGAATTTAAGTAACGTGCACACAGTCCAAATAAGCATGTGCCATTTGTTCTGTAGTGATACAACCGTAGGCTGACCGCTGGCCTCGGACAGCCATGCTGAAGTGTGGCCGTTGAAGGTGTTAATTCTTAGATTCTGCGTCATCGTCTTTCAGGGCTGTCACCAGACCTGCAGTCCATGGAGCAGATAAGGCGTGTGATGCGTCCCACCGACGTGCCCGACCAGGGCCTGCTCTGCGACCTGCTGTGGTCCGACCCAGACAAGGACGTCATGGGCTGGGGGGAAAACGACAGGGGGGTGTCCTTCACGTTCGGTTCAGAGGTCGTGGCCAAGTTCTTACACAAGCACGACCTAGACCTGATTTGTCGTGCCCATCAGGTAAAGATATAGGGTTGATGTTTTCATTGGAGAAATGAGTAAAGCGTGCAGGTCGCCATACGTACTTTGAACTCTCTGAACTTTACGATTTACTGGGCACACAGTCCTTGTAAACAAAGCTTGTTAAAACATTTTACCTTGGATTTGCAACGATTGATTTTCAAGGCAGAGTTGAATTTACTCATACTAGTGAAAAGCATCTTCTACTAAATGATAAACAGTACAATGATTGTTTAGGTTGATCAAATGGGTCTTCAGACTCATCCCATTAAGTCATCGCATAGTACCTTTGCACATGACTAATAAGGTTGGGAATCATGTAAACGTGAATGTTGATTTCGCACACAAAATATATTTGTCCCTCGCTACTGCAAACGAGAAAGACGTGAAGGTTGTTGCGTTGTCCAAATTAAAGGGTGTTACACGTGGCACCCGTCAAGCATGGTTCAATTGATGTTGTAGTCCAGGCCAGTATGCACTTTCCATTTACTGTCTTTTCTGCTTTCTTTAGGTCGTTGAAGATGGATATGAGTTTTTCGCCAAGAGACAGCTTGTGACTCTGTTCTCTGCTCCCAACTACTGTGGGGAGTTTGACAACGCAGGTGCTATGATGAGTGTGGATGAGACCCTGATGTGTTCCTTTCAGGTGAGCTTATATCCTGACATCCAAAAGGCCCTTGCATCTGAAGCTTAAAATGTCCTTCTTCCTCTCCTTCCCAAACTGCCATAATTGCATTTTGTAAAGTTGTGTGATGGGTGCTAACGGCAGAATTGAGTGTTGAGCTAGTGTTGATCTGGCTCTGCATTTTGCTCCTCCATAACCGCACCTCGTCCGTGATGACGAGTTGAAACTAGCGAGAAGATGCAGAGTAAAGAGGTGCATAGGAGGAACACAGGGTTGTAGTTGAATGGAGGCTCTATATGCATAATATGCGTCCTACAGTTATCTGTTTGGATGTGATATGGGGTGCATCAGGATCTCCATGGTGGGACTGGGGTGGACCCCGCGGACTACAATGAATTGTAGGCAGGAATGCAAAATATTTCTTTGACTACTAGTGAAGATATTTTTTCACAAATTTGACGGGTATTTTGCCCCCTGTAATATTCAACTTCTAATCAATACATTATTGAATTGATTGAGATACAAACATATGTGCTTTCTTTGAAAACACAGCTTGCTCTTAGAGGGACCTGTCGATGCATGTAAAAATAGACTGGGACTCTATTTTAGCGTTTTGCTATCTATGTAGCCTGACTGGCTATGAAGGGGGCTTAGCCAGGCAATACAATCTAAAAGCATTCACAGTGTAACCAGTGAGCTCTCATGGTACACAGAACAACAGGCTTATATAGGTAGCCTAACTAGCACTTAAGCTTGTTATCAAACACATCTCACTAGCGAAGAAACAATGACGGGAACAGATTTACATGAATAGTTACCAGGGTTGGTAGCCGTAGCAAACAAGCAAACCTACATAAATAATTGACTAAATTACTATGTGATTAAAACACATCTTCCCCGAAACAGCCAAATGTAATGCAGCTCCAAAGTAAACAACCCCCGAAAGATGAATGGTACTAATCAAAGACGGAAAATATTCCTCTTAAAGGGCCAGTGACCTAATACAGGTAAACTCAATCAAATCTGTTCTCTGCTTCCCAGCAGAGAAAATAGGTGACAGAGCATAAGGGATTTCTTGCCGATAATCCTTAGCCTTTGTGAATGTACCCGATTTAACTTTGATCTCTCAGTTTTTGTTCCCTCACTGAAACGTGATTAATTGCACAAAGCTTTGATTAAGATGAGTCAGGATAGCCTGTAATGACACACAGGAATCATATAACTCAGATGTCATACAGTTCCATCTACTCAATCGAGCTCTTCAACCCATTTCTGTAGGCCCTTTCCGTGCAGTCTTACAGAATAGCAGTAGTACCTGGCACTGTATTTCATAGTAGTTTTGCTGATCACAATCTGCCATCAGTCAGGTTTACTAAATCCCTCCACTTTCAAAAAAAAATAGCTTTCAATTTAGAGTGGACCCTTGTGCTTTTTGCAGTGAGGCAGAGTTAACGAAATATATGTGCTGATGTATCACAACTTTTGTTTATCTTATTTATAGTAGAAAGTGTGATTGCAAAGCAACCTATTGCTGTATTTTCTAGACCCCTTGGTTAAAGTGACCTTGTTATTATGTTATTATTATGTATTATTATTATGTTATTTGATCACTGGGTTTTGTTGTGCTGCTCAATGAGTCCCCCTACACTTGAGAGAACATTGCAGTGTTGGCTTGTATCAGAAACCTGTCTTCTTCATAGTTCCCTTAACATGTGTTCAATCATTTTATAGCCCACTTTGAGCCGCTCATACTCGCATGACATTTTATAGAAACAATGGATTCAAACCTTTTTATCTGTCAAGTCAACTTTATTTATATCGAACATTTCATACACAAGGCCGACTTGTGTATGAAAGACTCCATGCTCCGTATAAAAACATGTCACAAAACGTCACACAGTAAAATAAGAGGATTTCAATGAGTGCATAAAAGACATCTAACGACTGGAATTAAAATAATCACTAAAAGACGTGTGAAAACAGGATTAAAGACATGAATTTCTGGCTTGGTTCTCGTTATTAAGGAGAGGGACTCAAGGCTAACATCTTTGGCACCAAAAATAACTATCTCAGTTTTGTCCTTATTTAGTTTTAGGATTCAACATTGGTGGACTCCAATGGTAATTTTAGTTAGTTCAGGTACATACTTCCCAATAACGACAAAGTACTTCCTGTCTTGAAGACAGGAAGTAACAACTGGAGGATAAAATATTTTTTCTCTTTATTTTCTCTTAAGAATTGTATTATTAAAGATCACAAGAGCCGGTGAGATATTTACTTTCATCATCAAGGGATATAAATTCCTGATGTATATTCTGTTAGAAAAAGTTGTGGTTCTTTCATTACACAAACCTATTGGCTGGCCTGTATGTGTCTAGACTTCAATGCAACTCATAATTTTTTATGGTTCTGATTTGCATCCGGTTGGGGCATGTTGCAACCATTCATATTATTAATTAATATTCATTGCTGGCAATGTGACTTTCCTCCCCATGTACAATAGTCTCAGATGCAGTAGGTGGAGAGTTGACTGGCAGGGCACAGATTATATTCAGGTTTTGTAAAGAAAATGTTGCAGTGTCAAAGATCTTACCGGTGTTAGTATGCCGTTGCAGCATGTGTGTACAAATCATCCTACTGACGTTGGGTATTTTGGTATTGTTTGGTTCACTGGCTCTTTAACTCTATTCTTGTGGTTGCTTCCCTAAATGTCAGTGCATAAACCTCTGAGAAGTGATGCAGTCTTTTCACCACCAAGGCTGTTACTTCTCAGTGGCACTCCTCAACTTCCTCCGCTGACATCCTTCCCTTTGCCACTAAGGTGAATGGAGGGTCACGTCGTGGCTGGGGCCACTGCACTGACTTGCCAGCTAGAGCAGTAGGCTGGCTTTAACTGGCAATTTGCAACAGTGTTTGGTCATGTTGGTTGTGCACCCTTATTTAGTTGTAGGGAATTCTGGCCAATCAAGTCCTCGACCTGCTCAATGCACTGGCGCAGCAGATCTATAGGACGGTAGTCCGTTTGTGATCGATCAGCATAGCAACAGTAAGGAATGTTGTTATTTTGCATAATGAGGCCTAGTTCCCCTGCCAACAGTGAGACTTGCTAGCTGCCTTGCTAGCAAGAGCAGTAGGATGATTTCTACTAGCAATCTGTGACGTGTTAGATCATGTTGCTTGTGCATCGTCCCTCTCTTGTTCCAGGTGTTGCGCTGTGCCTACCCGCCAATTTGATAAGCAAAACAAAGTCACCCTTTTGACAGCTTGTGGTCCATGGTGGCTCTAGCCTCGTCTGCTCGCTACTCAGTACTGATCTTCAATTCAAAACAAACTCGCAAAGGGCAGAGAGGGATAGCCAGGTCCTGGTACTGAAACAATCAGGCGTGAAATTAGTTTAGAAACCGATAAGCTGAGCCTAAATTAAAATGTCGATGGCCTTCCCTGAATATCTTTACTGCAGGTGTTGCATTAGCAGTCTTTATTTTTTTTTTGTAAATCTAAGCCAAACTTAAGAATGCTTGCTGAGGTAGGCCACGATTCAAGTGGTAGTTTAAATTATGCTAAAATTGGGAACCGAAGCAGAACCGAAATGCTCATTAGTCTATACAGGACAGTAGCTGACGTGAACGGTCACACACATGGCGTCACATTGTGAAAAGTGAATACGTTGGTAAAGGTGGTCATTTAGGCACTGTGCCTCGCCTATAGAGGGGGGGGGGGGGGGGGGGGGGGGTGGGGGGGGGGGGAGACACCCTGATAAGACAATTTATTGTTCAAGTGTTTTAAACTTGTAAAAGCTACAAGAAATTAGGAGTCATTGAGCGGCATATATTTAAAGATTTATCGCCGATGGGTCTGGCCTGACGAAGCCTGGTCAGTCAAAGTAAATATATAGTGACTCTTGCAATGTCAGCCATTGAAAATGTGGGATGATTTGAGCAATTTAGCTACGGTAACTGAAAGGGTAGTGTTGGTGGAGATCAGTGAGATATGAGCCAGGGAGTGTTTAACTTTGTGGGTGGTGAGGAGGATTTGAGATGTGTGCTGCGTTGCTTGATGGAAGGCCAGTGCAGGGTTTGGAGAACGGAGGGGATGCAGTTTCTGATGCAGGAATGAGTGAAGAGACGGTCAGTGGAGTGGTTGATGCTCCATAGAGGATGGCATTGCAGTAGTCTAGTCTGGGGCTGATGCAAGCAGCAGAGAAGGAGAGAAGACGCCTGAGTGATGAGCTTTACATGGGGTTCAGAGCAGTCTCTGGGAGGGAGAAGTTCTCAGTGGATTCGGAGAGGGATTCTTGGCTGATTGTTTCACATTTCCTTTGCATGTTTTCAAGACTGTTTGGGTGGGTAGTGGCAGTGATAGATTTGGTGAAAATGTTGAGTTGAGCAGTAAAATCTGAGTGCTAAGCTTCAAGTGGGAGATGCAGAGCAATGAGCCTAGCCCCTCTAAGACAACCAAGGAAATAACTACAGCCACCTGAAGTTTGCCAATGGGTCTTCAAACCAATGAGAGAAATGGGCAGATTCAGGATGTGGACGACTGGAGGTCCGGTCCTGCAGGTGTGCCGAGGCCATGACTAGGGTGCGTTGAAGAGGCAGGTAATAACGGTCAAGCACCGCTGAAATGTTGACGTTTTGGTCCACAGCAACGTAACAAACATAAAACCAAGATCAGCGAGGAAGATCAAGCCCAGAATACTATGTGCAACAGGAATAGCCCTTGAGGGTTTCAATCTGCAGTAGAGAACGTTTTGTTTTGCCCACCCCTCATGGTTTCCCTGCATGTTTGTCGTGCGTAAGTTGGGTTTCATGCCGTGCAAATACTGCCGGGCCATCTCTGCCACCACAGTACGGTCCCCAGTGGGGGAGGGGGCTTTCTCCTGTCGGTCTCCACTCACACCACCGCCTCTCCGTTCGTCTCCCCCGTAGATCCTAAAACCAGCCGAGAAGAAGAAGCCCAACGGCAGCCGGCCCGTCACCCCCCCTCGAAACATGGTCACCAAGCAAGCCAAGAAGTGAGGGGGGCCTCTAACCGGGGGCCTCTGACCAGGGACCCCTACACTGCTTTCTCTGTTCTGCGTTGGAAGGGGTTGCTGATACTACTGAAGCAATATCCACCCGATGAAAAAGCAAAATGTTTTGTTGTTTTTGTCCGCGAGGGGGTAAATTGATATGTCACCATGGGAACCTCAGGTGTTTTTGCACTCCATCTGCCACATATCTTTGCCACATATGACTGTTCAATCAGGAAGCAAAATGTAACAATACGGCTAATAATGCACAGGAATGCCTTGTTTACTGCTGTTCACATTTTTTCCCCCGATTTCTGTTATGTTGCATCCATTTCATGCGTCACCTTTTACACAGATGTATAAGTTCCAATGAAACACTTGTGGGGAAATAGCTTCTTTTTTTTTCTGTTCAATGTTTTTTAACATAGGATTTTGACTGCACTCTGCATCATCACATTTTTAAGGAAAGTCGTGTGCTAAATTAAACAAATAACTGTTCTTCTAATATCTAAACTCTTTCTAATAAACTTTAAGCACATTTACTGGGGATATTTGTATTCATACTTTTTTCCACGTTAGATCCTGCTCTCTTCCCCACTATTATGGACGTACTATTGATAGCGAAGATTTTCTTTGCATCCACACGGGGTCGCTACATACCCACTATAATTTGATGTAGACGTTTTTGTTCTGGAAATGTAAAATAAAATCTAAATTGTACAGAAATACTTATTGGTAGATTTTGTATTTCTCACAAACACTTTCAAGTTGTAACAACATCCCTCAGGGCTGTTAAGAGTATTTGGAAACTTTTGGAAACTCAAAATTACTATATGTAACGTCAAAGCAGTCACAAGACTCAGAGCGAGGCCCTAAGGGCGGGCTGTTGTGTTCTAGATGTCCTCACCTTATGTAGTTGGCAAACAGGTTGTCCTGTCATCGCTATGACCAAAAAATAGCTGTGGGTATTTTGCGTTGGAACCGACCACAGCACCAAAGACTGATCCACCTCATTTGGGTTTTATTCTAAATCTACATTTTAAATCTCAATCTTATTTATAAATCTAAATGCAAAATCGTACATATATATCTAAGTCTTTATATCTAAATCCTAAATCGAAATCAACATTGTATATCTAAATATAAATGGGATCGGTAATTGCCGATCCTGCATAGTGGGCCTTTAACATCGGCTCTGACTTTCTTTTCCTCCAGGAGGTCGATCGCCTGTCAAGCAGAATTATTAATTTTTTTAACTTATCTGCATCGAGACGGAATCGTTCTAGAGAGAATTGCGATGCATCGAATAATCAATTATATTTCCCAACCCTAGTGACACAAGTGTGAATTGTCAGATCCAATGACCAGGAGTGGTTGAACTTTATCCAGGTTTTCCAGCGGTAGTACCCGGAGAGGGCTACAGGCCCTCTGCAGAACTTTGGCCGTCCGGGTGTGTTCGGGCTAGTCTCAACTTCCTCGCAGTGAATGCTCGCTGGACCTGCTAGAATCTAGATAACATGCGGACGGATAGGGGGAGGAGACAATGTGAAGGAGACTGCCAATCCATGCGGTACCTGTAGCTCCTGCCGGATCTGAGGGGCAGATCTTCCGGTTTCCCATTGAGTCTGAATCGCCGAGCCACCAAGGGAAGTAGGATGTTCCTCTCTGAAGCAACGTCCAGGAGGGCGTAGGTCTCCAGGGTACGGTTACCATGCCTATAAGTAAGACCTTTTATACTTGCAGTAGCACCTTCTGGCCGCCAGCTGATTTATCCACATACAGGACTTATTCAGTGTCTATAGGCGGGTTGGGGCTACTCGTGACCCTACCCTTGACTCCGGTTATTGATTGCGTGAAGATTGAGCAGGTTCCTGTTTCTGCACGTTTTGCAGACCAATTTCAGGCCACACTCAGCTGCCCCTGTGCTTCCACCAGCGATGGTTGTCCTTGTGCGATCCAGAGTCTCTCAATTGACGTCACTTCCTTCCTTCCTTTTTCGCAGCACACTCGCCCCGGTTCGAATATATGTGGCAGGGAAGGTAATGGGTCGAGCACTAGGACCCAGACAAGGGGAGTAATCTATTAAAAGGGGTGGGAACCTCACCTTGACATTTTGTTACACACCTGAGAGACCAGCTGATCCTTGGTTTGGTAGGTTTTCTTTGTAAAGAATGTGGTTTATAAAGGTCAATTAATTTAAACTTGCATATCTTTTCTCCATGTATATGTATTTTAGTTTATGGTTGGAGTCACCTTAGCTTGCCGTGTGTGTGTGTGTGTGTGTGTGTGTGTGTGTGTGTGTGTGTGTGTGTGTGTGTGTGTGTGTGTGTGTGT
>JAOPUD010000140.1:17587806-17601062 GCA_027122715.1 Trisopterus minutus | reverse complement strand
CACACACACACACACACACACACACACACACACACACACACACACACACACACACACACACACACACACTGAGAAAAATTAGCACAAAGGCTGTGAAAGAGAACACTTTCTAAACCCTCCTCTCCCTCCCATCCCCCCAGGTATGAGGTGTGGCCACGGGGGGACACGGTGGAGCTCAAGGTGGACCTACTGCCCCTCTTCCAGGGGCTGGCGGACACCCCAGCTGGGGGAGGAGGAGGGGCCTCCAGCCTGATGAACATGCTGCGGGGGGGGGTGCGATCCAGGGGGGGTCCCCCACAAGCACCAGGCCAGCAGTCTCTGCAGGGCACCGATGAGGATGATGTGTGGGGGGAAGGCTTGAGCCGCAGGCCCCCACCTCCTCCTCTGGAGCTGGCCCTGGCCCTCAGCTGCAGCCAGGAGGGCCAGGGCCAGGCCTGTGAGCACGCGGGCCTGCGTCTCTCGCACATGCCCTTCATCGCTATTTCGTACTGAAAACGAGCGTATGGGATGCGTATGGAGCATGTGTTAAAGACTCTAGTCTGGTTTCATGGGAGGGATGTCACAGTCGGACTCTCTCTCTCGCTCTCTCTCTCTGCTGGGACTACAAGACACCGACATGCATACAATGGCGGGCAAATTAATGCACTTCACTGATGGCAGATATATTATTTATGAACGTGTTTATGGTACTTTTATTCATGTGTAATTGGTATGTAAATAGTGTATATTTCATATAGACTAACTATTTGGTGGTCCTACATCAATTTTCTTGGATTTATTATGCCATTATAAAACCAGATGTGTCTCAGATATAAAATGTATATTTTCGTAAATTTTATGAAAGGATCAGATTGTATTGTTGCATTTACAATAATAAATATATGTGGAAAGCTATGGAGCAGCAGATTGTTGTTTGTTTTCGAGGTTAGCAGGTGGATGTGGCGGGGATCAGCATCTGAACAAACACATGGCAGGACTGTTGAATGCTAGAATCCTAACGGTGCGGTCCAGGCAACCCGAAAGCCGGAACGGCAGTCAAACCCGCAACTCACTACCCGTGAACTCGTACCAGATCGATGTACTCCCAGTTTCAGCTCACAACTTTAGGGCTAAAAAGTGTTCCTGGAACGCAGCGCAACATCAGACCATTCACCATTAATAATTAAAACAAGGCTGTGGAGCTCCAAGGAAAGGTAGGAAATTAAACATTTCTTAGGTTTAACACAGGTTAATTGAATACCAACGTTAAGCTGGTAATCAATATTAATCCATACACACATCCATATTCACAGATGTAAATAACAGTAGAAACAAAAGTTTGATAAAATAGCACATTTATTAAAAAGAGACAGCATTTATCCACATTTCCCCGGTTTGCAACATCAGTGAGTGAGAGCAGAGGTCTATGAGACCATGTTTGTAGTCCTTCTGCATCCAGATCTGAGGAGGCCATTTGTCTGTTCTGTATGGGCCTCTTGTTTTGGCTCTCTTTCATACACTGAGATATACATGATGGTAAACCAGTTGTGACTGGTATGGGACCGGTTTCATGAGCAGGGAGTGGATGGTGATAAGGTTTTATTTTAAAACCATCTCCAACCACTACAATATCAGGATCCAATAATGTAGTTTGGACTGCTGAACATAAGATGGAAAAGATTGATCAAAAACAAAAACAGAAAGTAATGGATGCTTTATAAAACAAAAATAAGCAACACACACCAAAATCTTCCAAGTTTATTCCACGGCAAGAAGATACATGGAAATTTTGTTGGAATATGACTAATGTGATCTAGTAGGAAGTTTGTTCTTTGGAAAGAAACATCTGGAGCTAGAAGACAGAAAACATCTCTCTGCTCTCATTTTGAAAGAATTTAAGACACCTACATTATCCTCTGGCAGTGGTGGGTTTGAATCTGCTGCTGGACTTAAACTGCTTTTATTTAACTGCTACATACTCCCTAAAAATAAAGTTTATCATTTGCAGCCCGGAGTATTTTGATTTGATTGAATAGTTAAAAACATGCCTACTGTACTGAGCTTCCCTCACACTATGGGGTGGAGCATTGTCAAACATCTAGCTGAAAAAGAAAAGCAACAGAAAAAAGGACCAACTCATGTAATGTTAGGGCAACAAAGGAGGGACGCAAAGCGACATGGTGGCAAAGCACAATGTATTCAATAATCAAGGCAACAAAGAAAAAAAAACATACACAGAATGACACGTGATCTGAACATAAATGAGGCAGTGCAAAACAACACCAATAAAAGGTTAAACAAATAAAAACAAATTAAAGAAAGATCCTGAGGAAACAATTCAAAACATAAATCTGAGCATGAATCAACATCTCTCCAGACTAGCCCCGCTCTTGATAAAATTAACATTTAAAACAAACTAGATCAGAAGATTAAAATATTTTACTGTAGTTCTGTTCTTTTGGGTTTCCACAATCCGGCAATTTTTCGTAAGATTAATTTCGTACCAACAATACTTCAACTTCAGCAAAAAGGCCTCATGTTTGTTTTAACATGATAGAAAAACAAATAATGGAAAAAGAGTTACATCATTTTTTTTATTAAACAGAAAAAAAGGGTGACTACTGTTAAGCTAAAAAAAAAATTTTTTTGTACCTTATATACACACGCAACCGTGTAGAAAGATTCGATTTCTTAAACAAAGTGGTGACTTTGGTGCTGAATTAAATTAACTTCTTGCATCCTTTAAGGGAAAGAAAAAGGTGCTCGCATTAGGTAAGTCTTAATAACAAAAAACACCACCCCCCCCCAAATAAACAAAACGGCATTAACAAACAGACATGGAAAAACTACTTTTTTTGTGGCAGCAATAAACAGGGAACGGGGATTGAGGGGTGGAAGGGAATACATAGGACCTGGGCCGTTGGTCACCATAGAGCCAAACCAAAAGGAGAACAGTCATGGGGATTTTGAAGACAGGAAAGGTATACAGGCAAAGTTACAACATTCATCCTTCTTGGAGAAGAGCTTAGCACTTAATGGAAGTAATGTGATACATAAAAACCACTATTCGCCAACGGAGCGGGAGAAACCCCCGTCTTCAGTTACTGGAGAAGTACCCGAGGGGGGCGTCGCTGTCCAGGGGGCGAGTGTGTGCAGACATGACCCATGGTGAGAGGGAGGAGGTGACCCGACTCCCAGAAAGAGGCAGACACAGTTAAGGCTTTCGTCTGTCTCCAGGGTCCATTCAAGTGGACTGAGAATCTGACAGCACCCAGGGACCAACAGCGACACTACTAGTGCTCAGAACACACACAGAGCATCTCCACTAATAAACTCCACCGCTGAGCCATCTCCCAAAGTGCACAGGATACACATGCTTTCAGTGCACACCTCACAGTCATGGCAACATAAAAAGATTAAAGCAGGAGTAATGAAAAATTAAAAATAAGTCCACCTCAACGTTTTGGTTTTAAATTAT
This sequence comes from Trisopterus minutus, assembly GCA_027122715.1. NCBI lineage: Eukaryota > Metazoa > Chordata > Actinopteri > Gadiformes > Gadidae > Trisopterus > Trisopterus minutus. The sequence goes on along the minus strand of JAOPUD010000140.1, from coordinate 17,597,605 downwards.
TCCGTTTTTTCCCCCCCTATACCTCACCATTAAAAAAAAAAAATACCCCAAAATGTATTTCAATGGGACCAGGCTTGATGTATAAAAAGGAAGCATGGCCCAACAGTGGATGATGTTCACCATACCTCGAGGGACAGCCTCGGTTAAGTCTATCAAAGCACATACTATTTATTTTAGATAGCCCTGGTTCAGCTGTGATGAGAGATGGGGCCCGATGGCTGCTCTGTGGCCCGTGGCCTGCGAAGGGCCCTGGACTTGGACACAGTAACCAGGGGCACTCAGAGACAACCCAAAATAAACACAGGCAGAACAGCCCGCAGTCAGAGTCGAGCCCCAGACGTCCTGCCGGCGAGGCAGCATTGCTAATCGCTGCTCCACCAGTCCCTAAATAAATAATTGTGTTCAGTTCATAGCCCTGATCAGCAGCGTCATGTCCGCCACTCACATCAACTGTCCATTTCCACAACGCCAAACAAAAAGACAAAACAATTTTAAGACTACTTTTAGAAAAGCTTGGCAACATTGTTTTAAGACGAGAAGAGAAGCTTGTTTTCATTTAGATCGATCCTCCTATAAATAATAAAATGGTGGGCATACGTCTAAGCATGCTCATCCTGGGACCCCACTCACACACCTTGATCTGGTTTGCGGGGACTGAACGCTAAACAATTCCTCCATTAAATAACAGAAATGTTTCTTTGGTGAAACAAATGGAAGGCGTGTGCTTATCAGCAAAACAAGGCAGTGTCCATGTAGCACTCAGAGCTGTTAATGCAATGTGAAGGTAAGGACAGTACTGGCAAAGTAATCCAATCAAACATCAATGGAAATATGGCCACTCATCCAATGCGATTAAGGAACCTGAATAAGGATTGCCCTAAAAAAAAAGTTAATGCAACTTTTTAATAACTTCATAGTGTATAGCTCCATCTAAGATAAAAAAAAATTCTAAAATAAATGTAATAACTGGTCTCAAATTTCGTTTGTCAAGGACAGAACAGAATTTTGATGCCCAACTGTTTTTGTGTGTGTAAAAGCATACATCTTGTAATCAAGATGATGGGGAGTATAGACTCCATGAATAACCACTGAGAGATGTGGAGAAGGATCCTGGTCAATGTGATTGTACACAGTTATAATCGGGAGCACACTACAGAGAGCCAAAAACATTCACAAATTAAATATGAACAGTATCAAATGGCCACTGTATTCTCACTTGCCAATTTCTGTGCTTTCTGTTAGAACACCCCATTTGTTCTCCGTTAGAAGTTTGAGTTCAGTGAGTGTGTGTGTTGGAACTAATGCAGAGCAAGTGTCCAATGTTTGAGTTACTGCACCCGGCACTAGAACATAGGTCCGTAACCCATGTTTTGTACTACTCAAGAAAACATGTGGTGTTCAACTTAAGACCGATATCACTGGATCTTGCCAAGTCTTGTGTTGGTGAGAAAGATATAAATTTGTTCAGGGCCAGCGCCAATGGATGTTGAAAACAATCACCCCAACACATTCAACAGTAAAATCCCATGGCAACCGCATCCCCTTACAGTTTTCTTGCAAAACCAAAACAGAAACACACCCTGGTAACTGCACCCTTACCAAGTAAAAAAAACAAAAAACAACTGAGAACAAATACCATCCTGCTGCCTCCGTCTCCTGTATGAATGCTTTTGCAGCGGTAATGTCATCTTCAACTCATTCCATGGCGTCTCTCTCTGTCCCTCTTGCTCACTCCGTCCCTCTCGCTGTCCCATTTATTGTCCGTTCTAGACCCCTGCCCTAGCCCCCTCCCCGCCACCTCTCCTCCTCTGGTCGCCAGGTGCTCAGAGCCGACAGAGGCAGAACAGTGTGGGGATGAACACGCCAAACGCCACGAGGATGGGGAACATGAGGCTGCTGTTGTCGGCGGCATAGGGGTTGGGTGTCCGGGGCCCTGACTGGACGCGGTTCTTGGGCGCTGCAGAGGTGCTCTTCTTGCCGCTCTCCTCCCCTACCTCGGGGTCTTCCTCCTCTTCCTCCTCCTCCACCACCACCTCGCGTTTCTCCAGGCCTGGGTGGGGCTGGAGCTTCGGCACATCTATGGAGGACGGCAGGAAACAGAACAAAAAAAAAAAAAAAAAGACTGGTTTACAACCATTTTTAATGTAGGAAGAGCATGTTTGTCACTAATGTGTTTGTATTATTGAGCAGGGATCCGCCCAACGGGTTATGGGGGCTCACCGTCGAGGGTTCCCTTCATGACGTAGAGGGCACACACCTTGGGGTTGTCGTAATAACCCTGAAAAACACAAGATAGGGACAATGTTAGTAAAACATTGCTTGTAGATTCACATAGGGCCAAACATTTCCATATCAAAAGATCCAAAAAAATATTCTCTTTGAAAACAAGACATCCTCACCAGCCCGCTCTTATCCTTCCCTGTTGAAAACTCATCAAAAAGAAAAATACTGCTCCAAATATCAACGCCTTTTTTTGTAGCTTACCTCTAAACTGCATGATTACATTCAGTGAACTTTGACTATATTAGGCCTCACAACAAACCTACTCCATCAGATCCTCTGACTTTTCCATCCCAAAGTACATGAGAGTTTAGTCTATTAACCCAACCCATTTTCCAGTTAGCCAACAAAGTGTAGACCGATGGCCTACTGACATAAACCTATGACAATATCAATGATTATCTAGTTGATTCCCGCTGTAATACTTAGCATAGCGCTGCAAACAGTACCAATGACTGGTTTAATGCAGATGGTCAAAGCCGTCACCTTTCCCAGAGCGTGTGAATATTGACTGCTGGGAATACATTTGTGGATGATGAAAAAAAGAAAAGTCCCTCTGATAGCTTCTCGGGGGCGGGAATAGCGTGAGCTGAACCTGCATCTTCAGACACAGCAAATGTTGGATATGTAAATGTTAATATTCATTTGTATTCAGCTGTTATTTCAGTATTTGAATATGGCCTTCCTCACCTGCGCACATTCACATGTACAAACCAAAACAGATACCCACAGAAACAGGAAGGCCAACATGAAACTTATCAGAGAAAGTAACAGTGCAGTATGCTTCCTCATTTCACTCGAGCGTGGGGTATTCTTAAGCCCCATCAGCGTCTGGCTGCTCGCTCGCAGGGCGCCCAGGGCCAGATCACGGCCTTACAAAGAGGAGTGTTCCGCCGACGGCAAAGACACTCCAAACCAACCGCTCACCTTAACAAACTCCACAGTGAGCTTGCCGTTGAAGGTGGAGACCTCTCCCTGCACGCTCAGCTTGCCCCGGCGGATGGAGAAGGAGACTATTTCGTCGTGGGCTGTACTGTGACCCACGCGCTCAAAGATATCCAGATCTTTCACCACAACGTGGCCGTTGAGGCGCACGTCAAACACCTGTGAACGCAGATCAAAGAGAATGAGCTCCGCCGCAAAATAGTTTTTGTTCTGTGTTTGATACTGAAAGCTGCTTTGACCATTCCCTGTGTGGTTGGACTTGAAAGACTCCCTGCCACACCATTAAAAGTCATACGTTTGGGCTGGATGGTAAGATTACCACATAAATAACCCACATCCACCACAGAGTAAGAGGAGTGCCCTCTTTCTGTCAGTATCACCAATTCAGATCAGATCGATATAATATACACAACCATCTTGTTAAAAATGCACAGACTATCTACAGAGATGAAGAGGTGCTACAGGGGTTGAATAAGACACTTTTTTTTATAAATAGCCTACCTTTTGCTGAGACTGAGCAAAATAGACCTCTGCATACTTCATGACTAATATGTAGTCCCCTTCCTCTCGGATGGGCACCTCGTAGCCGAAGGTGTCCTCGTTGTAGCGCTCTGTCTGGTACAGAACCTGGTCTTCTGGACTCGAGCGCAGAATAGGCAGGCGCACGCCATAATCAGAGGCTAGAAGGTGGGAAGGAAGTAGCAGATTCACCATAAAGAATCACCCAAGGAGAGTACACAAATGTGGTTACAGGATTGATAGATGTTTTATTCAAACTAGTGTTTTAAGAGTTGTTTTCATGCATTTAGCTAGTTCATGTGTATGATAAGAATGCAATGCTTACTTACAAACATTAATTTAATGCACTCTAGAATTCTGATTTAAAATAATATTTTCGCCTTTTGTCGGTTGCCTAGCACAATCCTGAAAAAGAGTACTGAAATGTACATAACCCCTGTCCTCTGTTTCTATTGATGATCATTTCTAGTTTTGCGAAGCGCAATCTTTTCAGTCCTTAAGCAAATGAGAAAACCTGTAGTGTCTACTTCCTCCCCAGCCACGCGAGAGGCGGAGCCAAAGCAGGCTGTGATGACTTGTCATTGGCTTTTGATTAAATGCGGAAACCACGATGGCACCGCTGCTCGAAAAACTGCAATACATTCCTACAAAGAAGCCAACCACTGTGCATGCAATTAAAATCACGTTTTAAAATCACCCACTCGAATAAAGCACGTGTTAATGCGAGCACATCGTCGGTTGTCATGCACTCACCTTTTCCGAGTTTCCCTTCCAGGGGATCCTTTTTGAAATGGATGCCGTGCATGTCTGTGTGCGCTTCCCCTCCAGCGTTCACTGCCCATATAACTCGCTCTGCGAGGCTGGGCCCCCCGCCGTCAGCCCAACACCGGTACGCTAGCAGCGACAGCACCGCGGTCCCCAGCCAGGCAGCCCAGGGCGCCGTGGCTCGCTGCGTGGCCATGCGGAGCTCGGTCCTAGGAAGCCGGGAGAAACACACAGCCTGTGTCGGTGCCCGCTGGAGCTGGAGCACTAGCTAGTAGCTAGGAGGTCTTTTTTTTTTTGCAGTATGCACAGCTTCCCGGAATGATTTCAGAGTCCCAATGAAAACAGATGTCAAGCGTTTGTCGCTAGCCCCCCTGTCAGGATGACTCTACGCTGGATGTAACATGATATCGATAGCCCACATGCTAATGGAAACACTACGAGTCGCCGGCAGAAATCGTCGGCCTAAAAACAGGATATAAGGTGCAAAATAATGACTTCCACCGGCACGACATATAGTTGTGAGCCCACAGTTAGCCGGGTTAAAACGGACACGTGTAATAAGTTTGTCGTGTCGGTTCCTCCGGCGGCTACCGTCACCTGTCTCACCCACCGGGCTGGGAGAGCTACACCGAAACGTCCGATGTCTTACCTTTACCTTCGTTCTCAAGACTGGAGTCAACCTATTTTTTGCAATTTGTAATCGTGTCTCATAAAAAAAAAAACAAGACTGGCTAGCTACCTACAGCGTATAGCCTGCGATGACTCAATTTGCAGATCTTATTTGATCGCTGGTCGTCTCACTGTAATAAACTGACGTTGACTTTCATTCAATGTGCATTCAACCATCAGCTAGCTGCTAGCTACAGCGGGGCAGGGGCAGGGCTACCTAACGTGCTAGCTACTATTCCACATAAGTGACAGCTTTACTATCCAATCAGATAGCTATATTAATTACCCGTCGTAGTGCGTGCAATTACCATAACTAGGAAATGGGCATATTATGGTTTTCCTTTTACAATTATATGAAGTTAAAATATTATAAGATTAGAAATACATGTTTTGCAAAACAATATTGTATTAACGTTGAGAGACAAATCATTGAATCTTTATAAAGTCCTATACTTTACGATTTTGTCTCTAATGTAAACTGAAAAGTGAAAGCTCCCATTCATTCGCTTTATCGACTTTTCTGGTATCATAAGACGCAGGAGGCGGAGTCCAGAGGACAAGGCCCGCCCGTGGTCAAAAGAGTGTAGTTTGGTTGAGAGCTCAAGTAATATTCATCCAGCTGGCAACAGGCGGAAGAAATGTATATTTAATATTAATAGATTCGGGGTTTTGGCGGCGTCGTTATCCCAGCTTCTACAATTCGTCCTGCATACATAAACAACCATCTTACTTAAATACACGGTTATGTTCGAATAATAATAATAATTAAAATAATAATAATTGATAAATGAACAAATGGCAGGCAATGTGTTTATTAGATCAGCGGGAGACAAAACCCGACAAAAGGCATAGTCCTACATCTCGAAATTACAGTATAAAATAACAGCAATCGTGGACATGCGTTCGTTATTAAAGGTCCAGTGGATGTATGATCCTCACGAACTTTGGAATGTTCAGAATCTTAGCCAATCAGGCGAGTCCAACACAGCGCGCACGCGGTGCACCCTGGGTTTGGTTAACCGAAAGATATTATGCATGGGTATTGTTGCCGTAGTAACAGCAATTTGAGTCGCCTTTGGGCATAGTCAGTGTACTGTATTCTTATTTTTACGACCAAAATAACCTCTCACACCTTGATAAGCACAGAGCTTCAAATGATATCAACACACATGCTCACGCAAACACACCCACACAATAATATACTAACACGGGTATTTATGGATAATCAAAGACAACATGTGTTAATCAAAGGATAATCACAGAATCACGTTTGTGTGTTTATCTAGTGTGTGTTCTCATTGCTATAAACCACATACAATTGTGTTTCAGTGTAAACATCGTTGGTACCCTGGGGTTATCTTGGCAAGATTCATTTTTGCTTCTTCTTTATGACACAAATGCAAATGTGCATATTACAATTCCTAAACCTCTCTTTGGCATGCATGACAATTACCACTAAAGACATAGCAACATTTATAAATCGATATACCAAACAGCTACGACAGCACATCCATTCTACTTCAGGAATAATTCAGAATGCAATGTGTCGGTGTCTTGAGGTTCCCCTCAGACCAGGGGGAAGAGGCAGTGTGAGGCAGAATGGTTGTCTCAGATAATCCTGTGCTCCGATTCGGGAAATAGCATCTCAGGACTGTTGCTATGGAGTTCATTTGAATGTGATATCCTGTGCATGGTGGATATGTATGATTTGGTAAACAACCAAAGATCAGATAGTATTGCCATTTGTTTTGCTAAGACACTCATGCAGAGCTACCATCAGATGGGGAGCTCCTGCCCCCTTTGTACATTCCACTTGACTTTAAGAGAGGGCAGCCTGCTGACTTCACCATATCCCAGCATGCATTTCTTCTTGCTTGGACCACACCCCCATTAGAAGATCAACAGGTTAACCCAGATGTCACAGAAGATAGGCGGGGTCGATGGAGAACATCATCTGAATGAAACCCCAGTCAGATGAATACATTGGATTCTATTATGGGATGCACACGTTTGGATGTTACATCAGAAATTACGTACACAACTGGTATCAGCCAGTTTTCAATGTGATAACACCCCAGCTGCTTTCATGAGCTAACCTACAGACAAAACAGTAAGCTTCCATCAAACTACAGAGTTTCAACATGTGACACATTACAGAGGCACAGCAGTGATGCACTGTACGTAGGACTTCTTGGTTGCAGGACAATCAGCCATGTCACATTCAGGTGGAGACAGCGATGGCACGTTTAACATAGACCCAAAACGTGGCCATCAACCCTTCCTCTACATGTACATCTTACACATTCCACAAGACACATTATATTGCCACGTCGAGGTCAAACAGAAACGAAAAGCATTGACAATCCTATTATTTAGTTTGTGAGAACTGAAGTGCAAAAGAAACGGCCCTCATCCTTGACAATCATCTGCCATGGCTACAAAAAGGTTTGGCCTCAGTTAAACTGAGAGCATCTCAAGGAAGAACACCTCTAGAAAGTTCAAGCAGTTTTAGTTGAATCCAGTGTCGTAGTTTGTGAATGGCTCAGAGCTCTTAGCATTGCTGCTCGCTTCGCTACCCGGGCTGATGGATGGATTGAGGGCAGAAAGGGGGCAAAGGGGGCTGGACGGAATGTGATCAATCAGTCGGTCCTATCGAGACATCATCCGGACAAACTCTGTAACAGAAGGGTAGGAGGATGGAGATCATGAAGAACTACAAACATGGAGGACTTTTACTGACCGCTGGGAGGGAGGAGAAGAGAGTTTACCTTCAAAGTCAACCAACCCGTCTCCATTCAGGTCTACATCTCTGAGTATCTCCTCCAAGTCTTTAGGACACACCTGCTGAAATTAAATGGTGTGGTAAATAAACATTTAGAAAGTTGTTGGAAACATTTCCTTTCTCGAGAACTCAACCGCAAGATTTCTAAATGTATCTTGCCCAAAGCCTGTCTGAGCCAAAATGTGGTATTGTGGTATAATGGCAATAATTAGGGTATAGCCATAGATTCTGTAATCTAGTATCTAATAAGCAACGGATCCCTCACCTGTTGACCTAGCAGCTTCCTCATGGCCTCTCTCAGTTCAGAGAGGCTTATTGCCCCATCTCCGTTGGTGTCAAACTGTGTGTTCAGAAGGGATAAAGACCCACCAAACAATAGTAATGAGAGATATGCCAATAGGAGCTCAGAGCTGACCGCAGCCATTATTTGAATTGCAAAGTCTCAGTAGGGAACGACCTACCTCTCTGAAGGCCTCCTTTAACTCCTTTATACCAATCATATCAGCGGTCTCAGCCAGAAGTTTGGGTCCCATTAACTCCACAAAATCTTCGAAATCCACATGTCCGCCCACTTCAGAAACAGAGAAAAGGATTAAGTTAGATTTTCTGTAGTCAGAAAACAGCAATGACCAATGAGTACAATGTTAATAGCATGTAATTGCATGGTATGGCGTGGAAACCATAGAAAATGTAGCCCTAACGATTCATGTTGATTTGCTGGCTCAGCTCGATCAGCTCCATCTCGGTGGGCATGTATCCCATGGTCCTCATGCAGTTCCCGAGGTCTTTGCAGCTGATAAAGCCATCTTTGTCCTTGTCGAACTCTTTGAAAGCATCCCGCAACTCTGTGGAGCAATCACACAGACCGGTTAAGGCAGAGACACTTTTATATTTGTCAACACAGAATAAATATGGTGAATCTTACTCAAATGTTCAATGCATATATTTGAACTCTCTATATTCCCATATAACAATCTAAAATATTTAACATCCAAAACTCTTAAATCTAAAAGAGCTCTTTTAAAGAAACATATTCAAGTTGTTCAAATGCTGTGCTTTTGTTCTTGTCAAACATGGACATTACTTCTAGGCTATTCTCCCATTCTCACCGCCATTTTGTAGAACTTTATAGAATTTATATTGAGACCTTGAAATTGTTGATGATAAACTCTTAATTGATTAAACATAGCATACCGTCAAGTTCCTCTGGCCTCAGTTCTCGGTCCTGCAATGACAGATGAAGGTTTAGGAAATTGATAATCCGATAATCACACACACACACAAACACACACACATAACACTTCCTTGCCTTCCATGATGGACACAAAAATATACTGCTGCCATTGCTTCACGACAAGGCTAAAGGAAAATGGTTAAACCCTTCCATAACAAACAATCTATCTCCGGGACTGCTTGTGAATCACAGCAGAACACATATTGAAAACAGCTATCCTTATCGGAATGGACCCTCGCTGGATTGGGGAGCGACGTTTCAGGTACTTCACTGACCGATGTTCCCAGGAACACTATCAAAACAATAAGGGGGAAATGCTTCTGTGTGACACCATGTTTGTCTGGGGAGCTTACTATGAAGCCCACCATTAAAGGACACAAGGAGAAGGAGAGAGACACCAGATCCTTCAGAGGGTCAAAGCAGGAGCAAGGCAGAATGTAAACAAAACACAGACTCTGTGACACAACGCTCAGATCGGACTGGAACCCCAGGCAATGGGAACCTAAAAAGACAAGGGAGCCCAGACTAGCCTAGAAACTGGCCAATGTGTCAGTATAAATAACGTTACTTCCAAGAGTGGACAAATATTGGACTTATATATTTGT
>JAOPUD010000140.1:17480005-17492255 GCA_027122715.1 Trisopterus minutus | reverse complement strand
TGTGTGTGTGTGTGTGTGTGTGTGTGTGTGTGTGTGTGTGTGTGTGTGTGTGTGTGTGTGTGTGTGTGTGTGTCAGTATATCCATCCATGCATATGGGAGCTGGTTTGAAGTGTAATACAATCCATCCAGCTAAACTTGACCCACTTCCTGCACTGAAGACCTTCAGTGCAAGGGGTCCACATCGGCATAGAAAGTATATACTTTATACTCTTAAGCAAAAGGCACTTATTTTATTACATTTGTGTCATTGATCATAATAAACAACAAGTGTTTACAAAGTAAGTTTTTTAGGGCTGCTGACATTTGAATTGATTTAGACAAATGCCGAACAACAATACTAAGGATAGTAAAAAACATTGAAGATTATCAGATCATTTGCATTTAAGGAAATATAAAATATTGTTTTAAGTATTGGTCTGTGTAGTTATATTTGTATTATCTGCAACATCCTAAAAGACAAGTTTTTTTTCATACTGCCTTACTGTGTTGTTTGTTATTGGTTTTGGTGAAGACCAAAACCATCACTTAATAAACCTTTTATTAAGTGATACATCTTTCAAGTATTTGAAAGTGTTTGCTTTATCTATGTAGGCTTATTTTAAATGCATGGTGTGATTTGTTGCATATTTTATTGCCCCTGGGAAATCTGATTACGTCTACGGTGCATATGTGGAGAATGATCTTTATTTTGCAAATAAGAGACAATTCTGAATATAGATATAAATTATTATGTTTAGATTGTCATGTGGCAAACTCAAATTAATTGACAACAGTTTATACTTTTTACGTTTTATTTCAAACTTATAATACACTGGCCCTTGGACTGCTAATAATGTGTACAGCAGATTTTTTAAACCCCATCATTTAAAAAAATGATTGTGCCAAAGACGCAAAGTTGATACGAATATAAGAAAAATATGCACCACCATTAAGGTAGTCAGTATTTCCTATTTGTAATGAATCCATATTGTTTAGCGTATTTCACTTGTTAAAAACCAAATACAGATTTTGTTTTTATTATTTATGGGTTGTTTCTCAGTTTTACTTTTATTCACGCTTTATTTGGTGTTCAGCCTTTCGTCACTTTGCATCTTTGAACCTAAGAGGAACTTTTGTCAGATTGGTTGATGAAATTAAATAAAAGTGATGAATTTTGACTTTTACACAAAACTTAACATAGTATTCATGAATACAATGTTTACCTCATGACTTTGGCATTGTCTGTCATTGCTTTCTTTGCTGTCAAGGATCGACCACAAAAAATGCTATAAGGAATATTTGAAGGCACAAGAGGAAATGTTACACAAGAGGGAATTGTCACATATGTGAAAAAATGTCCAAAATAGATGACATCAGTTATATCCTCAGTGGGAATAATGTCTAGCGATAAATGTGCATTTTATTTCCGTTGAATGTGCACTTAGTTTCCCTTGAATGAAATCCATTCCAAAGATTCCTCAAGATAATCATGACACATTACTCCCTTAAAGGTATTATAAGCATGAATGCAATCAATAAAGTATAAGGCATAAGAAAAGCATTCTAAAAGGCAAACTTACAAAAATTATCAACATGGGGGTCTTAGACATACCACTAGTGAAATATCAGATAATATACTATAAATCTTGCCCTATTGATGTAATCAGTACATGACCTAGGGGTCAAGGACACTTTTGGGTGAGATAGAAACCTGGTAAACGATCTATTGTGTGCTTTAGGTTGGAGAGCATGTTGCGTAGACTTTGCGTATGTTCCTATAAGGCAAGGATCTATCTATAGAGTTTAAACCTGAACATGGTGGTGACATGGGAACTCTGCTCTTCACATGCAGACATATTTTATTAATTGAATTACAGTCCTATTTCCAACTTAACTGTCTTATCATAGGTCCTTAAATTGATAAATGACAAACTAAAGGACTCAGTTAATACCACAGTACCACAGTACCGTCATGGCAAGAAGATCAAAAAATGTCTGTGTCAGTCTTTTCATCAACCTTTTAAATGCCTTCGATACAGTAGAATCCCTTATCCTGACTCAACAACTACTGTTGGGTTGTGTGAGCAGGCTGTTGGCTGATTTGATAATAACCTCTTTAAAAAGACACTGCTCAATTTTACGGCCCTTTGTCTAGTCAGTGTACTACATATTGTGTCAGGGGTCCCACAAGGCTCTGTTTTTAGCTCCACCTTTGTTCACAAACTATTTTTGCAATGTCAAAATTGTTCTATGCACGTTTTAATTTGTATGATACTGTTATTTTCAGTTTGTTGATCTGATTTCATGTAGGGCTTTTAAAATATGTAGCGAAGGCTTTGGAGACAGACTCAATCGGAACTTGTAATTGCTTCATTAGTTAGATCTGTTTCCTCCTGTCTGGCTTTTTACGCATATGATTTTGTTAGTTGGTAATTTTTTTCTTGCATGTTATTTGAAATGCTGTATGCTACAATCTTAGCCAGGGCTTCCTCAAAAAATAGATTTCTGATAAAGAACGTCGTTTACCACAACCACAGTATGCTGTGTTGTATGATGCAGTTCCGTTTCAAAACAATGTGGTTAACATTGAGTCCTATTTTTTTTTCTTTTGTCTATGCCTACATATGACCTAGTGGCTCCTGCACATCGTATGTTGGCATGTGCAGTCGTATAATAAAACAACGTTTCTAGTTTGAAGGCCAGAAAAGTGGAGCCTCATTTCACTGTCTACTTCCCCTAACCATATCTTTCTTGGATAGAATGTGTGCAGTGGCAGTAGTGTTTTCTCTGACTGTTGAGTCTTAGTCGAGGTGAACCAGACGCCACCTGTCACCTAGCGACTGTATAAACAACATGGAACAGTGGAATAATACAGAATGGGAAACTTTTCTATTAGGTTTATATATATATATTTCTATGGCGATATGGTGCATTTTTAACAGCCAACATGTAAGTGTGGACAATGAAGAAAATGACCCCAGTTATAATTCTATGTTACCTGTTAAATGATTCATTGCACACTCATTTGCCCATATGAATCCAAAACCGATCGCTTACTGCTTTATCATTCCTCGGAGAATTTTATTGCTGAAGAAAAAATATAAAAAACATTAGAAGAAGTGCGACATCTAGAGGATTAAGTAGAAACATGTTACTTGTAGGAAAAGAAAACTGCATTGTGTTGGCCAAATATACACACACACACACACACACACACACACACACACACACACACACACACACACACACACACACACTACATGCACATTATAGGCAAAACATGTCTCTCCTCCGGTATGCCCTGAAAAAGCAGGCCGACCCACATGCCTACATGTTTGATGCCCAGGAGCGTCCTGCTTACCATCAGACGTCCGTGTGTGTGTCTCCCCCACGTTACAAAGCTACACGGACACAATGCACACACTCATTCACAAGAATAGGAGTCTGTCTACTGATAACACTTGGCCACAGCACGGAGTGCTCAAGGTCAGGCAGGTGTACTCGGGAAGACCCCCACACCAGCCTTGACGCACACAGCTCGTTAGAAGAAACACAGAAGACTGATAAACACAGAGGAACATCACACTCATTTGAAGCAGAACCTCCACGGAGGCGAAGCTCCAGACGACCTCAGCGCTGTTAGGGACTTGGACATTTTTGCTCGATTAATCTCTTTTATAGCCCAGTATAACCTGTGTCACCTTATTGAATAAATCTGAGGCCCTCGTGCCGACAATTGTATCTCCTCTCCGTCTCAGTTTGTCTGTTCGAGTAACTAGGCAGACAATTTTTCCCAACAATTCCTAAAGGTATTTATTTGATATAATTTACTATTATATACTTATTATAGAAAGAGAAATGTGGTGGACTTATTGTCCACCACAAGCTGCATTTTACCATTCGTTTGTGCTCTTTGTTCAATTAGTTGTAGTGGATTTTTATACATAGCCTAATATATTCTCATATTTTATTTTAGGTTTGTATTTTGAAGCTTTTGGTCCATTTAGTCTGTGCTTATTTTAAGATGCTCCAAAATGACTCGATACACCTACTACATGGTCCACCACAAACAGATGTGCCACGAAATTCCTCTTTATTATTGTTTGTTGTTCATGGGTTGTTGTTCACATCATAGGTCCTATATGTCCCTGGAGTCTCAAAGCTAAAGGTCACGTCACTCGCGGAAGGATCCGTGCGCGCACCTGAACGACCGCAGCACGTCGCTAACATCGCAAATCGCGAACGAGGAACATGCTGGTCCCTCCAAGGATGAAACCTTAGTCTAGGTAAGAACCGTTAAATTGTACTTTCTTTGTTTTGATGCAAGTTATACGTTGTATTACTTGTGTAACTTCGTCTAAATAAGCCACATAAATCTATTTTTAGTATGGAGATCCAGGTGATGCTCTCCATCACCTGTTGGGGCGTGTTATAATGGAGGACGTCGTGTACTCAGCACCGCTAACTCTAAGAGATGGACTTGTTGTGACTCATTGTTGTTATTACCATATGTGTGTCTGGTTATACTTTCAGGTTTGACGAATTCAATGGAAAGCGAACAACACAGCATTGACAGAAAGAGAGCGCCTGAGCAGTGGAAAAGTTGCAAGCTCATTATAGACCCTTTGTTGACGAATGGATTGTACAAAGTATATCGCTACGATGGACAGTCTTTCAACATCCCCGTAAGAGTTTAATTTCATATTCAATCCATATTAAGATGAAATTAGAAATGAAACCATACGGTTGATAGTAGCCTGAGCCTAGCAGGCCACAGTGGTGTCTTGTGCAGCGCGCTATTCCCACAGGCAGGCGCCGATTACGCGTAGGAATAATAACAAGTCGTGGTTTATTGGTTTCCCTCTGAATAAGCAGACTGGTTGACTGATTTCCCTCTGAATAAGCAGGCTGGTTTACTGGTTTCCCCCAGGTGGACGACCTAGGAGTGTTCCCCGTGGAAACTGTTCGTGATCCTCGCATCTGTCGCCTGTGGAGCAAGTGCACAAGTACTGAGTTACCGATTCCTAAATTTAAGGTATGAAAGTATTACATATTGTAGTAATTAATGCACGATTGAGAATAAGTTTAAGTCGTTTGACAACATCAACAAGGGCAAGGCCAAGCAACCATCTCTACTGATACTTGCAACTGAGAAAGAGAGCTGAGAAATCTAAATGAATAAGTCCAGTTAAAAATCCTCAAAGATTTACATCCCCTAATGGGGTATCTACATCTATCTTGTTACACATATTACAAGGATATGGTGTTGAGGACTTAAAAAATGTTAAAGAAAATGGGAGCAAGAATTTAAAACAACCATATGCGATAATGAGTGGAAACCGAGTTTTAATGATATTACCATCTATACAAGTTCCCCCCTACTGGCATAAATATGCCTGGAAGGTAAATCTTAGATAGTTTATAACACCACCAATAACACTCAAGTATACACAAACCGGTATCAGTTGCCGGAGGGAGTGTGGGTCAAACAATGCTGATCATACACATATTTTCTATACATGTTAGAAAATACAACAATATTGGACAGAAGTCCAACATTTGATGAAACTAAAACTGAGGAAAGATGTGCTCTTAAAACAACATTTCATCTATCATCAACATATCATCTTTCTCTTGGGTATAAGAGCTTGAGCTTGAGCTTTGGGCACTGAGAATAATAGCACTTGAACAAATAACAAGAAGCTGGAAAAAAGTAGAACCACCCATACGAGGCTAGAAAGCATCGAGGAAATGCGTAACAATGATAAGGTAACTTTTAAGATTATCAACAAGGAAGATTTATAAAAAGAAAAAGATGGGCCCTTTACTAGCAAATCAAGCATGAAGGCTGGTGAAGAAGAGGGGGGTGGTAGTTAAAATAGAGATCCTGCTAAAAACCCACGTGAGATAATATGGTAGTAACCTTTAGTTGGACTTGGAGTAGATTCTAAAAACCTTTTTATTTAATTTAATTGTATTATTATTATTATTTTTGTATGTATATGTGTGTATATGTATTTTCCTCTTGTTCTTTTTGTATTTTTATTCATTTATTTATTTTTATCTGCATTGTCCTGATACAAACCTTAAGTGTAAGTGAATAAGGGACATCTCATTATTGGATTCAAATGTATATTAAAAAGTTGAAGTTTAAGATTGTAAATCCTAATTTCTTTGTTTCTTCTATTTTTGTTTAGATCGACGAGTGCTACGTGGGTCCAGTTCCTCCTAAAGAAGTGACCTTTGCCCGGTTGAATGACAACGTAAAGGAAGCGTTCTTGACCGACATGTGCAAAAAGTATGGTGAAGTGGACGAAGTGGAAATATTCTACAACCCCAAGACCATAAAGCATTTAGGGATCGGAAAAGTGCTTTTTGACACCGTCAAGGCTGCGAAAGACACCGTGCGACACCTCCATGACACGTCAGTGATGGGGAACATCATCCACGTTGAGGTCGATCCAAGAGGTGGGGCTCACGCTTCAACCAACCTGAGGCTTTTTTTAAGTGGATTTATTGTGATGTTTGACATTATATCTTCTTGTTGCTGACCAAAGCACCATGAGTTCATTTTAACCAGTTGATCCAATCCTCCCGCAGGTGAAAACCGAAAGCGTTACCTCAAACTTCTGGTAGATGGACTTTATACCCCTTGGACATTACCAGTGGGCAGCGATGAGCAAACCCTCCAAAGTCTCATTGACACTTTACCGGTAATTTGCTGTTTTCTTAAACACGTGATATGAAAAGTAAAAACACTGTGTATTTATTCTAATAAACAATCAACAATACCATGAATAAATACATATTTTCAATGTATTAGTATGTTTGTATGCTATGGTTGTCAACAGTCATTGCCAAATACAACATAAGCAAAGCCATTGATTTGCTCACGTTATTTACCTCACTGTGTCTCAGCAGGGCTGTAAACCACCAGGAAGAGAGAGCTTCATCTGCAGCCCCACCAGCATCAGTACCCCTCGGTCTCTGGACACGGCCTACTCCAGCATCTGCCCAGACACGCCTCAAAGCTTCGGCCTGACCCCTCGTTCTCAGGGAACCCCTCGCACCCCTTACCTCTCGGGGACCCCCCTCTCCCAGGACTCCTGCTACTCCAGCCTGCAGGCCACCCCGGTCCAGCAGGGGGAGCCCCCCGCGCACGCCGCCCACGCCGCGTCCCGACAGGACGTCTACCGCAGACCGGGGAAGCACAACGGACGCAACCGCAAAGCCTCGTACCTCAGCAGCCTCTTCAAGCACTTCCGTCCGCAGCCGCTGTTCGGCCAGACGCTGGGACCGGACAGCGCGTCGCGACCGGCCTCATGCGCCGAGAACTCGCCCCCCTCAGGCGGAGGCCCCGCGGACCCCTCCCTCAACTTCTTCCCTTCCAGGGCCCAGCGGATCGTCACCACCGCCCTCCGTCTCGGCTACGGCTCGCCGTCCCTCCTCCTCCTCGGCGACAGCGGCTTCTCCGACCGGGACGACGGCGCGCTCTCCCCTCCGGCGTTCCACCCCTGCATCACGGAGCTTCCGCCCTCTCCGGTCGCCGCCTCCCCGGCGGGCCTCCGCAACGAGTCGGAGAGCCTGGACTCCCGCATCGAGATGCTGCTGAACAAGAGACGCGGTGCGGACCACGCCTCCTTCTCCCGCCCCACGTCGTGCGCTGGAGACGCGGAGGAGGAGCCGCAGACAGCCTCTTCTGCGCACACCTCTTCTCAATGCCGCTCAGCCTCAGACCTGGCGTCAGTGGACTCGGCGTGGACCGGCGCTGGTCCCCTGACCCCGAACCACCGTGACCCCGGGGCCGTCAGCCCGTCTCCTGTCCATGAGGAGGAGGAGGAGGAGGAGGAGGACGAGGACGAGACGGTCCAGGCAGTGGCCTCTCTCCTGAGGGACGCCCCGTCTCCCCTACTGTCCCCTCTCAGGAATACAGTGAGGAGGGTGAATACTCATCCTGGCCCATCGGTAAAGGATAGACAAGGTCTCAGATCAGAGGTAAGAGTCTCTGTCGAGGACGTTGTGCTGAAACAGCAGTATTGGTGTTATAGTAGCGATTACAGGATATTGCTGGTGGACGCTTTTAGGCCTTAAAACAGTCACCGGTTTGTTCTGTTCTTCCTCCTCCCACTCACAGGATCGCTATGTAAAGCAGGACCAGAGGAGCCCCGCGAGCAGGAGGTCTGCACTGTTCACATCCAAAGGAACCTCCTCCTTCCCTGCTCCTCCCCCCTCCTTCCCTAGCACCGTCCGGACACCGCCCCCCGCCTTCAGGTTCCCCCTTCCCTCCATCCCTCCCTCCGTTCCCCTGTTCCCACTGCGCCTGCCCAACGGCACCATCCCCTTTCCCCCGCCCTGCTGGCCCCCGCCTCCCTCTCTGGCCCGGGGCTGTGGCGCCGCCAGACCCCCTCCGTCCATCCCTCCACCACCACTCACTTTGCTCGGACCACGCCCGACCCTTATGGCGCCGCCCACTGCTGCTGCTGCTGCTGCTGTGCATCCCGGGCACTCCTACCCTATACACGTGCAACCGCCCCAGCACCAGGGCACGCCCAGCCTGTCGGTGCAGGCCGGCGTCCCCTGGGCCGGCCTGCCCCTGCCCCGCTTCAACCCCTTCATGCCTCCGCCGGGGTACGTGCCCCGACGGGAGGACCCTCACAGAGTGACCGTGGAGAAGGGTCTACGGGTGTTCATGGAAGAGCTGTCGTCCATCATTAAGAAGGACATCACGCGCAGAATGGTGGAAGTGGTGGCCTTCAAGGCCTTCGACAAATGGTGGGACGACCAGGAGCAGAAGTCTAAGGTAGGTGTCTGCATGGGGTTCTATTGAAAAGGCAGCTGATGTAACCAGCAATGCATGTTCATTACTGATCTATTAAACTGGCGTGCTAAGTAATATGAATGAAAGTGGTAATGCTATGGTTTCATTGTGTTTGTATGCAAGATGCTCGAGGACCCTTTGAAGACAGGCTCAGGAAGCCTTGAACAGAGGGCTAAACCAAAGAAGCCACTATGCCCGATGATCGGCCGGCATAAACCAGTTCAACTGCCCTCCTTCAAGGTAGAATCCAACAGGCCTACCCACTGTAATGTCCACCCTGCTGTGTGTTTCCCCTGGTATCCCCATGGTGCTCCTGTTCTCACCCCCCCCCCTCCTGCCTGTGTCTCCCCACCTTATGTCTTTTTTTGTTTTGCTCATGTTGTTGTTGGCTGTGCTAGCGCTTGCTGTTTTTAAAGGTCCCATGACATGCCACCAGGTGTGGTGTGATTAGCCGTTACAAGCCGTTTTGAAAACCATCTAGATGCGTGACGGATTGGTGAGCAACGTTTGCTACAGTCCACTGGGTAAGCTGGTAGACTGATCCATCAAGCACACATCTAGGTGGGCACCCCCAACTGTGATGTTATAAGGGGCAGATTTCCAAAACGGCTTGTAGTGGCTAATCACACCACACCTGGTGGCATGTCATGGGACCTTTAACTCCGGGTTGTTTCATGAATTGTAAGGCTCCCATGGGTGTCTTGAAAGGAGCCTTGAAATAAAATGGATTATTACTATTGCTATCCAAAACCACTCAGCGTGGCACGGAGCTGTCACAACCTCATAACTTCTCTCTCTCTCTCTCTCTCTCTCTCTCTCTCTCTCTCTCTCTCTCTCTCTCTCTCTCTCTCTCTCTTGCTGGACTCAGGTGAAAAGGAAAGAATCACTTGACCCCGGGACCTCTGAGGCCTCAGGAAACACACGTCACACGTCACCCCCACATCAGCACACCGCTCTACCTGAAAGCACAGGTACCAGTACTACAAACTCCACATGACTGAATGTGAATGAGTGATGTTGAATGACTGAATGTTGAATGAGTGAATGTTGAATGAGTGAATATTGACTGAGTGAATGTTGAATGACTGAATGTTGAATGACTGAATGTTGAATGACTGAATGTTGAATGACTGAATGTTGAATGAGTGAATGTTGAATGACTGAATGTTGAATGAGTGAATGTTGAATGACTGAATGTTGAATGACTGAATGTGAATGAGTGAATGTTGAATGAGTGAATATTGACTGAGTGAATGTTAAACCCTGTTTAACCCTTCAATCACACACTCACACACGTATTAGAACCAGGGACGGTACGTGACGGCGCCGAGCCCCGGTCGGAGGCGGCTGACGGGTGGAGCGGCGGCGGCGGCGGCGGCGGCGCAGCGCTGAGACGGAGGCACGCCCGGCCGCTGCTGCTGGACGACTCCGACGACGAGGCGGAGGAAGCTGGCGCCGCGAAGACGAAGGAGCGTGAGATCCGCCCCCAGGAGGAAGAGGAGCGCTCCGGAGCGGTCAGGGCTGCTCCTCTCTCCCAGGTTAGCGGGGCCGGCGTACAGCCAATCGTAAAGGGCGTGCGCATCGTGACGTCACATCGCAAAGGACCGCCTCTGAATGGGAAGCAGAGGAGCATTAGGAATGTTGATAGTATTGGTGTTTGGACCATTGTTTCTTCATTAATTGTGAAATGTTTGTCATTTTGGGGTGTCATTGTTGTGTTTGGGGGAGGGAAACTGCCTGAGCGTTTCTCATGCGAACAAAACAAACAAAGCTTGTTTTGGCCTAGGTTGAGGGATATTTACGTTTAGTTTGTATTTAGAATTACTACAACTCTCTCTCTCTTCAACTCAAAATGCTAGAGTATTTCCAATTTAAAATCCCATTATGCATTCTGATGTGTTCACAACCACTAATGTCATTGTGAATGTATAGACTGATTCAAAGTTTACAATGTGTGTGTATGTTTTATCCATGTCAGTGTCACACAGATGACCATGATGAGATGGAGAACCAGGATGTACAAAGGCAGACGGAGAGTGAAGAGGTCATCCTCTCCAGTGTTGAGCGTTTCTCAGACAGTGGTACGATACTAACGTTGTAAAGATATACTGTAGGATTACATGGCCCTGTCTCTTCAATCGAGAATCAAAAACTCAAAAACGCTGGTGGGATCCTGATGCATCTAAGCAGGGGGAGCGGTGGTACGAAAGATACAACCGGTGTCATTACCATCTCTAGAGGTAGTAATGGTCAGGTCACAGGCTCACCGGTCACCGGTTCTCAACCGACAGAAAGCCAGCAGGTAACATGGGTGTGCTGAGCATACTCTAGCGATTGTTCTCCACTGCCACACGCCGGCAGGACAACTTCAGCTTGGAGTCAAATGACCTGTCTCCTACATTTATTATCATTTATTACAAAGAACCCAAACATTTCAGGTACATAGTTCCCCTTTGTGCAAGACATAGTTCCCCTTTGTGCAAAACACGTATATGAGACTTCAGATTACTGCATAAACTGTGAACTGTAAGTCTTGCACTTCATGGTGATGAAGCTCAATCCCAGGATGATCAGCCTTCACACTGCAGTAGTGCACTGAAATAGACTGAACACAAATGACTCAATACCCGTCCTCTCCGGGTGTTTGAGGCGTTTGCCTTGGTATCGTTTCGGTATTGGTATCTCAATATTTACGCAGGCATCGTATCTAAGTCCTAATTTGGATATTGTGACAAAACTAATTGGCATCCATTCCATTCCAAACTAGTATGTAGCAGCTCCCTTCGCTGGGATTTGAACTGTTCATCCCAAACAAAGACTCCAAGGGTAGTCCTTATGCACCTCCCTGTGGTGGACAGAGCTCAGACACAGCGAGTGGAGCCACTAAACACTTCTGGAACATAATGGATGTCAATGGCTCACTGATTTACTTTTCGACATAGACAATGTCAACAATTAATGGTCTTAGAAAAACCAACCAAATCCTTAATCAAAATGTTGACATATATCACGAAAATAAAGCTTACCAGGCCTCTGGAGATTGCCATATTATTAGCCCACCTCAGATGTTATAAATACAGTTCATGCTTCAGAGATAGTACTGTGGTCCTGCTGAGCAGCCCTTTAGATACACACAAACTTACCTCTGCAGGGGTTAATCTCTCTCTTCTCTCCCAGAGTCTCTTTCAGAGGTGTGCAGCAGCTTCTGGGAGGACAGTGATGGCTCCTCAGTCTCTGGCTCCTCAGTCTCAGGCTCCGAGAGCATGGAGGCCTCCTCCGCCTCCTGCTCCGAGAGCATGGAGGCCTCCTCCGACTGCGACCTCAGCTCTGAGGAGGAAGACGATAACTGCAAAGAGCTGGACAGCGATGAAGGCTACATCGTTATATCATCGGACGAGGAGCGGATAGACCTGGAGTCCCCTGCTACCCCCCGGACCCCCCCGGCCCCCCCC
>JAOPUD010000140.1:17385049-17396079 GCA_027122715.1 Trisopterus minutus | reverse complement strand
GGGGCACTGGGGGGGCGGGGACGAAGGCTGGGAGAGGAGAAACAAGGAGAGCATCAGCATTCAGGTATTGGCACATCGTCCACCTCAGATATTAAACGTAATGCTAACCCTATGCCAATATGAAATATACTGTGGTGCAGCAATGCTCAGCCCCTCTGCTAGGATGTGATCCTCCTAACCTAACTGAATGATAAAAAACAGAGAAACTGAATAATAAACACTGAACTGAAAAAAAAAAAGCTAATTTAGAAAATAATGGAAATCATTGATCGCCAACTACTCAATTTCAGAACGCACCTACACAACGAGAAGGGACGAGTTGATCAAGAATCACGGCTGACTTAAATATCAACATAATGATAATGTCAACAATTAAACCTTTGCTTTGAAACGCATGAATAAACAACGTCTTTCTTACCAGAAGGAACCACCATAGGCGGTGGCCTAGGGGCCATGATGTGGGGGTTGGAAGGAGGCATGGGCACCACGTTGATGCGGGGATTGTGCATCATTTGCGGCATGGGGGTGAGGACCTGCCCGGAGGCCAGGCGCACCACGGGGGCCATGGGCGGCCGTGGGAGCACCGGCACGGCCGAGAGCAGAGTGGTACGCACCGGGGGCAGCATCTGGGAAAGAACGTTCAGCATTGGTTGTTTGTCACGTTACAATCTAATCCAGTAGACCTTTAGTTAAGGATCGGATTTACAGTCGTGCTGAAGCACAGAGTGTGGAGTGCACAGACTGTCCTAGCACGGCCACGGCATGCCTAAAGTTGCCGTTACGGTGCTGTGGACGAGCCCATAAAGCTCTAGACTCTGGTGCTTCACATGCTGTGCTGCACGGTGTGCATCACATCTCTGTATGTGCCAAGAGCGTCATTTTGGATTAACGCTGGGTCATGTCCTTAGGCACGGAGACTATAAATACGGATTTACCCCAAAAAGATTTGTCCCGACGGTGTGGACTTACGGAGGACTGTGGCCGAGGCACCTGCATCGGGAGATTGGGTCTGGGTAGGATGGGGGAGGAGATGGGGGGCTGGTGACGGAGTTCGTGGGGCTTGCTGGGGCCAATCTTCTCTTTGCCGTCGTCCTCTCCCACCAGGCCCTTGGCCTTGTGGATGGCCTCGATCTGCTCCTGCAGGGTGATGTTGGCCTGGGCGGCCTGCTGTGTACGCGCCATGCTACCAGAGTGACCGTCCCAAGTGACCTGTGGACGGGGTGAGAGGGAAACACTAAGGCTGCGTTCCAAATCACAGTTTATTTGTACTACTACAGCTACCCGTACAAAGTGCATAGTGTTGCACACAGTATGCATAGGATCGGGACACACTACAGGTGACGTCACTGATTAGCACACATGTAGTGCAACCTATAGACTTTCGCAGGCTCAGTCGGGAGAATAACCCCAACAAAAACACCCCATGCTGGCTTGCATACGGCAAAATGCGACCGGATGTAGTACAACATCCTGGTCATTTTGGCATACGATATTTTCCATACTATGCATTCTGAAACACTAAATAATTTTCTGGCATACTAAATAGAGGGAGAGTATGGGTATTGGACGCAGGGTAAGTATGAAGTCACAGATTCAAACAACAGGAGATCCTCAGCATAATGCCCGCCTTTTGAGGAAAGCGGGCACTGAAAACAATGACGTGGCTCACCTTTTCCTCCGGCTTCTGGATCTCTTCCTCGCCGATCTTCTTACCGATGGCCGTTTCCTCCACACCAAAGATATCGGTACGCCTCTCGGCCAGCTGCTTCAGGCTGCTCTGGATGTCCTGCCCCGGGGCGTACACCTCGTCCTCGATCTGCCTCTCGCGGATGCTGCGGTCCCTCTGCTCCAGCCAGCGGGGGTCCAGCAGCCCGATGCGCATGTGCTCCTGCATCTTGCTGGCCTGGATCTTCTCGCCGGTGATGGGCGAGATGAGGTACTCATCCGGGGTGGTGGCCACGGGCGCAGGCTTGGAGGCTGGAACGAGGGAAAGGGTTATCCCATCATGCAGCTCCTGCATCAGCCCGCCCCTGCAGGTACTACTTGGTGCACCCGTGGGATTTATCCATGGTCAAATCAAACGACTCTTTGTGTGTAGACCATGTCAGTGCATGAACAGGAAACGGAGGCAATAAACACTACAAACAAGTGCAGTGAGTAGTTAAAGGGGTGATTTTATGCCACCAGGTGTGCGATTAGCTATTACATTATCACAAGGGGGAGTTTCCACCTAGATGTATGCTGGATGGATAAACAACATTTGCTACAGTCCAAAGGGTAAGCCGGTAGACTGGATTAAGACTAGACTTTTTAACCGGAGGATGATTAACCAGAATGGTAATTTTCATGTTACATGGGGTTAGGTCTTAAGGTTAGTCTGGGATACCTTTGGGGTCGTAATCCTTGCGGATGATGACCTGATCCGGCGTGGGAGGCAGTGGAGGGGGCATGGGGTTGTCTGGGGGCAGAGGAGCCTTCATCCCGTCGTCCTCATCATCAGATCCCTGGAGAGATCAAGGGAGTCATTACACACTGGCTTATCAAGCGTTCATGTATTGCTGTATGCATAAAGGGTGACTTCTTCTTCCAACCTCGTCCATGTCCTGCACTTGGGTGTCCTGGTCCGGCTGCGATGGCTGGCCGTTATTGCGATCCTCGTGCACATCGTCGTCGTCATCGCTCTCCACCTCCATCTCCACCTCCTCACTCTCCCCAAACTTGTCGTAGCGCTCCTGGATGAGGATGCGAGCGCCGAGCTCCTCGGGGGTGGTGGGTGGAGGGAAGTGACCTGAGGATTCAAAATCAAACAAATATATTTAACAAAAAAGATACCGTTCATTTCATGGCCATCATTTCCTCCTACACATCAGCGGAGTCTCAAAGCCTGGCAGGCAGCCGTCACAGGGGGCATTTGTGCTTCATAAAATGAGCTTTTATGTGCAACCAGGAAGGACAGTAGGCAGTACAGTCTTGTTATTCATTTACAATGGTAACCATTTTCTTTTGCTCAGTGGACTGTCGATCAGTGCATCACTAACAGAGGCGCCTTCATATGTCAGTGCTACGATGGCTGCAGCCTGGGCTTTAAGACGAAGCTTACATGTCCGATGAGTTACACCAGAACCTGTACTGAACCGTATCGGCTTCCACCTACCCTGCTCGTTGGGCTGGAAATCCACAGTCTCCACCACGACAAAGTCGTGCCAGTCGATTTGGGCATAGGCCACCCTCTCCTTCTCCCTCTCCTCCTCTTCCTTCTTCCTCTCGCGCTCCTGGAACTTGGCCCACTCCACGCGGTACCTCACCTGGCAATAGGCAGAGTTACAGTCCCTGGTGAGCCGCGTGCCAGCAGGACAATATGGTCATACATTCAAAGTGGATGTAGTTATTAATCATCCATCAGCGTTTGAAGACATGCATTCATTACCAATGTTGCAATGAGCCGTTTGATTGACATCTACTGTGTCCAACAGGGTCTAACCACTTGGCAAATGAGTCAGTGTTTTCTCAGTGTTTCTATACGTTCCGGACAGAATTCTGTGCCACTAAATGAACCATCCTGAAGGAGCTGATCATGGTCAGTGACTGCTTTTGAATTACTATCGGACCATTACGGTTATTAAGTGCCATGCGCCAACATATTTTATTGCATCCACCATGTAGGTGCAATAACAATTTACTACATTTGCTTAAAATGCAGCAGGTGCTGTCATTAAAAAAGCATACCAAACCAAATCTAAGGACCTTAGAATCATACAGGGTTTATTTGCATGTTTGAAAATGGTAGCTACCTCACCCGTTGCATTTTATAATATGTAGCCTGCCGTATATTTCTCAATAAAGATGGGTGAAAGTGTTACAATTCAAAGGGAAGCCATCTAATTGGACATTTTACATAAAGAGTGTAGGACTGGGATAATAATGCTAACATTGGTGATTAATTATCAGGCGTATGATACTAGTAACTCTAAATACTAGTAACTCATAATTCTATACATCCCGCCCGAATGAGGCCCATTTACAGATTTTCTTTCTGTTTGTACCTATAGATGGAAACTGGATGTAAAACAAACCGGGATGTGTTTGGGAGGGCAGAGGGAGATAGGGAAGGATTTTATTTTGAGTGGTTGTTAAAGGTTCTAAATAAATAATAATTATTTAATAAGTACCAAAATAAGGTACGGTATCAGTAGAAATGTGGACGGTACCCAACACTTGTGACCGTGGCCTGAAGGCAGCAGATGTTAGTTCTCATCATGCTCAACAGTTTGAATGAGTGAAGCTCCTGGAAGCAGGCTTACCTGGTCCATCACCTCTCTTGGATTCTCCGCTTCCCGCTTCATCTTCTGCAAGAGGCCTTTGGGCGGGATGAGGATCTACAGCACGGGGAGATGCAGACACAAGGTCAATCCAACCCGTTCGCCAGGGGAATGACGTCAAAACCCTCCGCAGATTTTGCTCCGGTTACCTTTGTATACTGCTCCACCAGCTTGGTGAAGTAGTTGAACAGGCTGTGCTGGGGCCGCAGGAAGTCAAACTGGTAGTTCCTCTGCTCTTTCTGCATGAGCTGGGTAAGAAACTGACGGCCGTTGCGGGCAACAAACTGGGCGGTGAGCTTGACGACGTCGAGGTCAAACGCAGAGATAGACGGAGGATCGGCGATGAACTCAAACTCAGGAGGCGGTTCTTTGGGGATCACTGCCTCATGAATCACCTGGGACTGTAACAAATCAGTTTGACAGTTACATTTCAATACTGCATATTGAATGTCACAAAGGTATATTTATTGGAATAGATACAGCCCTAAAGAAAACACCTTCTACTTTCAGGTCCTGCACTGCGATATCATAGTAAAAGCGTATTACTAAACTCGTCACTTTTAGGATAGTAAAATAGTTTGTATGGCTGCGTTTCTGTACCTTTTGAGGTTGCTGCTGTGACTGTTGCATGGCCTGCTGTTGCATGACCTTAGGCACCGCTGCAGAGGGCTCCTGGCCCTTGCCCTCCTTGAACTCTGTGACCTTGTGGCGGTAGTAGGCATGGTAAGGGTCGTTGGGGTTGAGGAAATTAAACTTGGGATTGTTGATCTCATTCTGCCGAATCCTCGCTTCAAACTCAGGCCCGTTTCTGTGAAAAAGCAACAGTGGTTAGTTTATCATCAAATCACACATTTACAGTATACGACTGCACAACTTTATCGAGAGTATCCTACCTGGCAACAAAGCTGGCTGTCTTATCAACGATGTTTCGGACCTCTGGAGGCGGGTATATAATACCAACTATAGGCTTAGTAGCTGGTGTTTCCTCCACTGGTTCCTCATTCTGGTAAGAGACAATAATATAAGTTATGAGACATACACAAAACAGGAAAACATCCGATAAAGTTTATTTTCTAAGAGACAATTGGACGCACAACGCAATGCATAACAGTACATAACTAAGGAGGCAGAGAACATACAGACCAAAACGGTTTCACATCGTCAAACAAATTGAACAAATATATTTCATGAAGAATATATAATAAATATTATATATTAATAATATATCAAATAATAAAGAACACTTTGCATTACAAAATGCAGTGCATTGCTGTCAGTCTAGTTAACCTACGAAGGGTATCGGTAAGGATATCTCAATACAACAGAAACTACTCAATCTGCGGATGGAGTTACAACCAGATAGTTTATTCTACATTGTTTATTCAGATGAATGGAGGAACGTATGAGCGACGCTAGCCCGCCCGCTAGCCTCACCGTGATGTTGGGCTCAGGCTGGACGATCGCTACAGGCCCGGGCGGCATGGCTGCTTCTTTGTGTGGGGCAGAAGGTAACCTGCGAATAAATAAGCACCCGCAGCGTTCAGACGCGATGTAAACGTTTACGGAACATGGATAAAGAAAATGTATAAGAAAGTTATATACACATTTGCATCAGCCGCACTAAAGAACTTACCGCGTCGTGTGTTCGTCAGCCCACTCTCAATGAAGGACAACCACTTCCGGGATCACAGCGCTATGCATGATGGGACTTGGAGTTCTTTGAGGAAGTCGCTATGGAGATGCGGCGTCAACAAGTCCACCAGCGAGGAAGCGTTACATCACGGGGCCTACCCTCTGTGGATGGGTCAGGAAGATGAATCAGGCCTCGAAAATGAGTCCGTTTCTAGGCAGTCGAGATTGTGTTGAAAGCCTCAGAAGAGACCTGGTCGACCTGCAGGGGGCCATCCTGGACGTGTTCTCCAGGACGGGACCTGTGCGCTGCCCCTCCTGGAAGTTCCCTGACAAGCTGTCATGCAACCTCGACCTGGTGTCGCTGCTGGAGCAGTATGACCACATAGAAGGGGACGATGAGTTCAACCAGTACTCCTACATTGTATTGCTGGAGCTGGTGATTGACCGGTAAATGTCGCAACATCTCATCGAATTATGAAATAAACGTAATAAAGGCCATAATGCATTTTTCTCTCCCCCTCTTTGGCAAGACTACTGCTGCTGCTGCAAAGTTTCAATCTATATACGGTACATTTGAGGCGTGGACAAAGCAGAGAGCACAGCCAGAAGCAAGGATGTGTGTCTGTCGGTCTGGTCGTCAGGCATTATTGGAGTAATTTAATTGAACTTGCTAACCTAAAGGTACACCAAGCGTTCCCTAACCTCCCTTATTTTTTAACATAACATAAACATATGCATTTTATTTAAGATTCTTGAATTGTATGCCCTTTGCTTTAACAGGATACATTTAAAGAAAGCCAGGGAGCAACCAAAACAAATCCAAAGGACTGTGAAGAAAAACCACCCTCACTGTCTGATTACTCCTGGAGTCATTCTTCACGTGCATCTGTATTGTCTTCTTCAAGTTCCCTCCACTCCTTTGCACATAATCAGGTCAACGCCGTCCCCACCACTCCTCCTTTCCCTCCCTCACCTACGGTTCACACCACCCCCACCCGCAAGGTCAGCTGCCAGACGCTGGAGTCGTCTCTCGTCCCCTGCGACGCCTGCGATCAGGTGCAGTGTGTGTTGAGGCAGACCGGGGAGTGCCTGGTGGAGCTGTGTCAGAGCGAGGGCCTGCCCTCCTCCCTTCAGCCCCTCCTGGTCGCTATGGAGGACACGGTGGAGCCGGGACACCTGACCGCAGGTGACCTCGCCCAGTGGGGCCGAGAGCAGCGGCGGGACATGGGTCGGCTGGGGAAACACCTCAGTGAGGTGCGGGGGACGGTGCAGCCTCTCGCCGATAGGCTCGCCGCCGCGGAGAAAGAGGGGAACAAAGCCAGGGACCGGTTGGAGAGAGCACAGGAGGGTGCGAAGAAGGAAAGGGAAAAGCACCTCGCCAGCAAACGCCAGATGGAGCTTTTACTGCGGGAAGCGCAGAGGTCCATGACAGAGAAAGAGAGGAGGCTGCAAGAGGAACAACAACGCCTGCTGAGGAGTACGGTGACATCACCTCCTGGTGTACACAGAACCTACGCTTGTTGGTTGGTTAGACGCTTTCATGTTTAATGGATGCTCTGTTGCAGGTAATTCCGTTTTTGAAGACCAAATATCGAAATTGAAAGAAGAATTAGCTGCACAACTTGAAAGATTTAATACGCTGGGTAAGGTGTTAAATTTTTTGTGTTTGTTACGTTTTATTCTGTGTACATGAAAAACACTGTATTTTGTATTTGATCACATTCCCTGGTAGAGAGGGAGAAAGGTGGTCTGGTGGAGACGGTGAAGGCCTTGCGGACAGCAGAAGAGGCCCACCTCAAGCTGCAGGGAAGGACCCAGCTGCTGGAAAGTCAGATGGCTGACATGCAGCTCAGTCTCAACAACGAGTGTTCCAAGTATCAGAGCGCTTGCCATCAACAAGTGGTCAGTGGTCCAATCCAGCCACCTTCAGATCATCCTAATAAACATCTTAATTACATTCAAGCAGTTGAGCGTATTCAGTCAGTATTCAGACAGTGTGTCAATCAAGGGTATGATTATCAGACTATTGAAAAACGGTCAAACCTAGAAAACTGCTCCATGGTGACTAGATCGACACGTCCCATGGAGGTTTCATCCTGGTACCCAATGCTCCTTCCAGTCCATGCAGGCCCAGCAGAAGTCCTCGGTGGAGAGGATAGAGACTCTGGAGCAGGAGCGGGAGGAGCTGCAAAGCAGGTTGGAGAAGAGCGAGGCGCAGCAGAGCCAGCTCCAGGATCAACTGAACCGCGTGACAGAGGAGAAGAAGACACTGCTGGATCAGTCCGCCCCCCAGCAGGTACCACCCGGTGCTTGCTGGTTGTTCGATTCAAATCGCTATCTTTGTGTGTAGACAATATCAGTTCATTCAACAGGGAACACAGACATTATACACAATAAACACAACAAACCATTGCTGTTAAAAATACAGTTTTAAACCAGATATTCACCACCTATGCAAGGCTTAGCCCTAGCCCATCTTAAATACAATTTAAAGGTCCAGACTGTAAAGATTTCAGTAGTTGGATGGGGGTAGAACAAAGCTTGATATGGCAGACCTGGTTCTGAGTATGTGTGCCCATGTCTGCTGCCCGAGGTGAACCCTTAACCGCTGTCTGTCTGCTGTGGACGCTGCTCAACGACTCAACCACTCAAATCATACAAGGTCCGCTCTCCCTCTCCTTCCCAAGGTCTTGTGCGCTGAGCTCCAGGGGGAGAAGGATCTGCTGGAGGCTCAGGTGGAAGAGCTGAGGAGCAGCGTGGGCCGTCTGGACGGAGAAGTGAAGGAGCTCAGCCACAGGGAGAGACTACTGGTGGCCTTTCCAGAACTGGCCCCCACGCACCAGACACAGCCTCAGAGTAAGGCCCTGTTGTTTATTGTGATTATTATCCAGTTGCTTCACAATTGCTTCACAACAAAAAATGTTATATGTGTTTATTTGTTTATGATCTGTCTTGTGACTGACGCTGAGATAAATATGCAGCAAAGAAAGTGTCTTCTTTTAAATAGTTTTTGAAGGCCTTCTCAACCATGAACAAGTGACTTAGCAATTTATATCCCAGATTATTTGACTTTTTCATCTTGCTGTTGATTCATTCATTCATTTTTACTAAATGTAAACAACTTTACAGCTTAGTTTGTATGAACTACTAATATTTTCTTGTGTGTTTTATCTCTTGAAGGCTCAGGGAATGTGCTTTTCGACATGGAGCAACAATTAGAGGCCAACCACATCCGTATCCAGCTCCTGGAAAAAGAAAATACAACTTTGCGCAACAGCCTTGTGACACTAAATGAAAAATATATTTCTACTATGGTACGGTATTAGTTACCATGGTAATGACATGTCATAATATGTTATGTACACCAATGTGTCCCCCTTCTGACACACTATTGTCACGTGACCTGTTGATGACTGAAAGGGATGCTACCACCTAATAATACTATAATATCACAATCATCACAACATCACAATTTATTGCAGGACTCCTCAGCCGTGGAACTTAAGAACCAATCACCACAAACACCGCCTTCAGGGGACCATCCATTCGAAACCAAACAGACACAGCGCTTCAGTTCGCCGTAAGTCCTCAGCTGCCTGCATGCAGACTCTCTCGATGTACCGATGTGATCACATCAGTGCTCGCGACCATCGTGGGCTTTGTCGCTACTGTGGAGCCAACTGTGTGCTGACCTTTCCTCTTTGCATCACAGACAGGGCGGTAGCAGCAGAGCAGCACAGCTGAAACACCACCCGAGAAGGGGGGCAGGTGTGGGAGAAGGTGGCCCAGATTATATCGGGTGGGGGGACGGTTTCTCCTCCAGCGTCGCCGCCACCACCACCACTCGAGCCAGTCCCACCGCCTCCTCCCCCTCCTCCCCCTCCTCCCCCCTGCTGCTGCTGAACGGGCACACCCTCCAGAACAATACAGGAAGAGGAAGAGGATCCGGCAGATTTAAAACATTCGGTCAAACGCGCCACGCCTACCTGGCGGGCCGCGCTGCAGCACACAGAGGGAATAGGTGAAGCCCGTCTGTGTGTAAAGACACTTTACTAATGTAAATATTTACTGTCACACCTAACTGCTACATTAACAGAGCATAACCATTATCACCATTCGTCAATTGGTTTGTTATACATCAGTTCTATTATCAATTAGATCTATTTTTCAATCAGTGTCTCGTTGTATTTGGTGTCTTTATGTTTTTAGAAAAAGGCTTTGACTTCTCGTAGCGTGTAAATGTTATGGCGTTGGATACCGCTGGTGACGCCACAGTGCACATGTTGTAAAGGGTGCTATCGAGTAGCAGTGTGCAGTGGTGCAGTAAAAAAGGACTGGCTGCAGTGAAGGACTTACATTAGAACTAAAGAGGTGGGTAGCAGGCCGAGCCACAGATGATTCAGACCGTTCCATATGGGTGCCTAGCGCCGATGGCCTTGGATGTCACAAACAATGCCGCACAGGCACGCTGGCTGATTGATTATCAGGCTCTGCTGCTGTGAAATGACGTTCCCATGGCAACCTAAGCGCATGACATTCCCTTGACATTCATGGAGTCTTTAAGTCGTTAACTTTTTAGAGGCATGTTTCAACAATATCGAGAGAACCCACACATATTTTCCTGGCGGTCAATATGTTTCTGTGTATTATATTTTGAGTTGAACGCAATTATCTTGGCAGATAATGGAAATGTGAGATGCTGCTTAGTAACCTGAGTAATGTGTGTTACCTGACCGTATGATAAGCTTCTAATCAAATGTATGAGACCAACTTTTCAGTCCAAACAAATCTCTAAGTACATATGTCTTGCAATAAATTTGTGTTCTGTTAAATGTATTCAACTAAACATATAGGCATTAGAATGAGTGAACCCCTAATCTAGTTGAACACATTCTCAAGAGGTTAATCCTTAAACAGTTTAGCTGCATCATCAAGCATGTAATTAGTCTTGGCATGTGTCATTTAGAATTATAAAACTAACTGCTATTTTGCAGATTTCTTAAATATTTTTAAATATTAATTAGCTCACTTAGCAGACATATGGAGAAGATTAAACACAAGTATGACATTAAGCATATA
>JAOPUD010000140.1:17364850-17377945 GCA_027122715.1 Trisopterus minutus | reverse complement strand
ACACACACACACACACACACACACACACACACACACACACACACACACACACACACACACACACACACACAGGTTCTTTGTAGACTGTATCAAAAAGTCAGTTTGGCTCCGGACGGGCCTTCTAAAAGAGGCGGACGATAAGCCGCTCATCCTCCTCTCTGTAGAGATGCAACATCCGATGACGGCGCTCTAATGACATGGCGACTCACCGTCGAGATCCTTTCAGATATCATTACGCAATCTTTTATTCTCCAGTGTGGTAACGCCACTATCGCATACGAATGCAGCGCAAAATATATTATGTTGATGAACAACACAATTGTTATTATTGTTGTAATAGTAGCCTACGGTCGGAAAACGAATTACGTATGGACCGTACACCTTGTCCATTATTTACACCACCTTATACCACTGAACCGACCTGCGACGACATGATGCGCATTCATCATTCACGGTTATATTCTTTATAGTATATTTTATTTATGAATGCTTTCAAATTGTTATTTTTAGGCCTTTATCTGATACAGCCTACAAAATAAACAACACAATCTAAAAATGAAATTAAAAAAAAGCCAGCGAATGGACACATATATACATCTTTTTACCTCTATGGGTCTGAGTCGGATAGTTGGTGTCGCGGATTCGAGGGGCTGTGGTGCGGGCGTCGGGGCTACAGGAGGTTCATCCTAGTCCGGGAAGGTGCGATTGAGACCGCACGACGTCTGCCCTGAACGCTGCGTCTGAGCAGGTTCTTAAAGGGACAGTAGCCCCGTATCATCCGAGAGGGGCGAGGAGAGCCTGCACTGGCTTCCCACTAGCGGGGAGCTCCCGTTGCATGATGGGAGCGCGCCAATCGAAAGCCTTCTCATTAATAGTAAATGGGAATACCCCGCCCTGCTTATATAATTATTATCTAGTCTACCTATTTAACCCTTTCGGGGATTTCCTTTCTTCATATATGTAAATATAAAAAAAAAAAAAGTCTGTTCCTTTGGTTGACCAGGCTTTATTTTACAAAAATAAGACCTTTGAGTCAATGATTTACTCATATTGCCACCATTTGCTGCCAGGAAAAATGCAGGCACTCAATGGTTAAAAAAGAAAAACATTTATACACAAACAATTTTAAACAGGAACTCAAATCCATCTGGCAAGGCGTTTCCTTTCGCCATTCACTGACCCATCGGACCGGTTGTGTACTGTCTTGTCTGGTGGACAGGCCACCTCTTGTCCAATGCAAGAGGAACTCACAGAGAGAGTATACCACCGGGACTCCGCTCTGACTCACCACCTGTACCACTCCACTGAGCGTTCAGGTGAACTGCACCACCTTGTTCTGGTGGAGGCGTCATGTTACCGGGGACGCTGTGATGTTAAATTCAAGACCGAATGCCGCCATGCAGTATGTGTGGCTGCCCAGGGACGAGAGCAGGGCCACGGTGGCACCACTGGGCGTTTAGCTCAATAGCAGAAGCCTCCCGACTGGGACTCCTTCTGCTGAAGCTTGAGAATCAACTCCAGGAGGTTCATCTGCATCGTTAACTCCTGAAAGGACAGAAGAACATAACACCGTCAGAGCAAGACCGGTTAACTGGTGAACTAGCGCCACCTGCTGGACTCATGCCTACAAGTCTGTTTAATGACCATTTAAACCGATTTCATTCGGTTTAAAATTTAAACACATTTCCCACGGTTTGGATTTAAACATGGTGTCGGAGGAGGAACCTGGGGATTCGTTGTGATGAAGAATCCGGCCACTCCAGCCGCCTCTAGGGTGTTCTGCTGGTCGATCACCTTCTGATCCATCTCAGCCACTATCTTCTTGTCCATCATCTTCTGTTCCTCTTTCAATCGCACCTCCAAAGCCTTCAAATTAAAATGAAACCCGCACTATGTCACTTATCACAAATCATCAACTCCCCTTTTCTACACAAGCCAACCGGATTTAGAGGATGAAGAAAGAGCTTAATTGTTGGTTTATTCTGTAAAAGTCATAGTTCCAAACCCTTTTGTAATAGAATACATAACGGTTAAAGGCTATACAGAAGAGCACGCTCATCTCATTTTTCCATGTAGCTGTACCCATGGCCCCTCACCTCGACCTCTGCTTGTTGAGTTGGTTTTAGAAGGGCCAGATTGTGCTGTTTGCAAACCTGCAATGCAGCTTTGTGCTTCTTCGTCAATTCTTGCTTGAGTGCTGGGTACATAACAAAAGCGTAAAACACGTCAGACCTATACAAACCACGCGAAAACATACACCTTAGCAGCCCTCTCTTTCGTTGAAACGGGGGCCAACCTTGATGCTCACAGTGCAGCTTCTGCCTCTGATTATACAGGTTCCGCTCGGTGAGATGCTGGATGTCCAGCAGCCTCTGCACGATCTCATACACGGTGCCGTCGATGAGCGCCAGGGCCAGGTCACTCAGCGTGGTGTAGGACAGACGCTGCTGAAACGAGCTGTCAATCAAGGACAAACAAGTCAGCATCTTGATTGCGATGAAGGGACCATCGTTATCCATGTGGCCTGCATGAAACTATGACCGTTTAACGTACTTCTAAATCAATTTAATTAATCTGCAGGTTGTCACCTGGGTAGGTCTTTGACCAGGGTCTGCAGCTCAGATAGCAGGTAGTAGTGGCGCTCCTGTTGTTTGGTGGAGTCGCCCTGGCCGAACGGGGCTCCTGACTGAACATCCATCCCCCTGATCTGAAAGCACACCACTAAGTTAGTCACCGGCAAAAACATGAACTAACACAACCGTGTGATTAGAACAACAAAGCTACCTTATTTTGGCCACTGACTATTGAAAACTGTCTGGCATATTGCCGTCAAATGGCAATAAGTTACAAGAGCATGTCATCGATGCAAAAGCACAACAGCAAGAGGACCCCGCGCAGTCGTCCCCTGGGCGCCTGTTTGGAATTAATCATTACATATATTTTATTTTCTTATTGTTATTTTCAAATATCTTGAAGACCCAGGTTTAATTTGACGTTGATTTTTCTTTTGTCGACGTTTTTTGTGTTGTGTGTCTG
Organism: Trisopterus minutus; assembly: GCA_027122715.1. NCBI lineage: Eukaryota > Metazoa > Chordata > Actinopteri > Gadiformes > Gadidae > Trisopterus > Trisopterus minutus. The sequence goes on along the minus strand of JAOPUD010000140.1, from coordinate 17,374,909 downwards.
TTTGCAGACGTCACTTACAAGCCACCGTTTAAACCTTTTCTGGATGATGTAGAGAACGAGCCGCAGTATTCAACACCCCCACCAGGTGGCGCATGATGTCATGAAACAACGCCTCATCAGACCGTAGGCCATATACCATTTATAATTAGAACAATTGATAGGCAACTTTCGTCTTTGTATTGGATGAGCAATTTCTTCACAAGATTCCAAGGTATCCAGCAAGTTGAGTCGACAATTGAGGCAATTTGTTTTCACTTTCTTTCTTTGTTTATTAAAATTATCTTGAAATATACATTTCTGATCATCTCACACTATCATTACTTCGTCAACCACCAACAGGTCGACGGAGAAAAAAAATGTGCGCTTCTTCTTCAACCAGTTGAACTTGAATTCCTTTCCTCAAAGCCTGACCCCGTCGGACCAGCGCCGCCTCCGCCGCGCGCCGCGCACCGCCCGGCGCGCCGCGCGCCGTCACGCGCGGGAGGCGCGGTGAGATGAAGCTCAGGTGCGGAGACTGAGGGACCGCACTGCTGTCCGCACGGATGGGCGCACGGGAAGATCCTCTTGATAATAATCAACCATTCTGATTAAAATGGCCAAAAATACCTCTCTTTATTTTCGAATTGTCGAGGGCAGGAGTCTCCCAGCCAAAGACGTGTAAGTTACATTTCAACGGGGTTTTCATCGTTTATATGTATTAACGTTGATAGATCAAATAGCGTAAGTAACGTTTATGTGTGTGTGTAAGACTGACCATTTGGAGAAAGTATCTTTTTTAATCCTAGCGGGAATTGGCATTGAATCATCGGGATGATAAATCGTAGTAGGTTTATTTCTATGCTACATGTGCTACTAGGATATAAAGACCTAAAAAGACAAATCTCAGTGGGACGCATGTATTTGATGTATGGAGCTGTGGGCTGTTACTTTTATGATGGCGTTATTTCACGCTTGCTGTCACGTCCTTCCCGACGCCTCAGGTCCGGGACCAGTGATCCCTACTGCATCGTAAAAGTTGACAATGAAGTGGTGGCGAGGTGAGTGGTGTCCGCTGGTTGATCACTTCCACGCTGTGCGCGTGTTAGCAATGGTGCCAATATAATCGTAATTATGGGGAAGGCGATTAGAATAACAATAGTATTACTAAACAATGATATCGCATGCTGATTATAGGCTATCAACGTCTGGCTTTAGATTAGGTGTTTTTTTTTTTCCGTATGTCTCGGTCCCTCCACTAGTCCCCCTACGGCAGGGTTCCCTGTGTGGAGTCGTGCCGTAGTGTGTTCCCACAAGGTAATAATGCCCAGTGCACAGAAAACCTGATACTTGACTGGCCTTTAAGACAACCTTGGGTAACCATGGAGAGGATGCATTAATTATTGCAGGGAGTCCCCGTTATGGGGTGGAGATGGGAGTCAAGGCTGGCAAATTATGGATCACTTCCCAGCCGGTTACACTATGTCCTAAAGACAGTATATAAAAAGTTTATTTCTGCCTCGATGAATGTTATTTTGAGGCATTTGTATGCACCACAAACATTACCCAGACGTGGTTGTTATGCTAGCTGTCAGTGCTTCACCAGCTCCTTGATTGTGCTATTCAGCCAGAGCTGGACCCTGTTGGAAATCACACCAAGAAAGATGTTTACTGCATTCATCATTGGTTTGTTACCTATCTAAATAACATGGCAACGTTTCTGTTGTTCGTCTGAAGTCAGATGGCTCCTCACACCGCTCAGTGCCAATGCACTGAATAAGATGCACAGCAGTCTTTATATAGCCTAGTATAGGTCTATGTATGAACAGTCGATTACATCTAATATGCATGATAACTGTGGCACATCTTTACACAGAATAATGTTCCCTGAACCAACAGGACTGCTGTCTTTCCTCCACAGGATCAGAACATTAGAACAGAAATTTCGATGAATCGGATTGCAGAGAGGAAGAAATTAGTAAAATATCAATGCAAAAATATAGATAAAAAGAACGTAGGTAGTGTGCAGCAGTATGTTGTCAGTTACTCCAATTTAGAATTGAAGTGTAAGGAAAGCCTAGGGGATAGTGTAGAAAAGCATGATGTTTACATGTATGATATAATATATTGTATTTTAGGACGGCCACGATCTGGAAGAACCTCAATCCGTTCTGGGGGGAGGAGTACACGCTCCACCTGCCCATGGGGTTCCACTCGCTCTCCTTCTACGTCATGGACGAAGACACCATCGGGTAACGTTGTGAGAGCCTCCTGCTCCTGAATGACGGTGCCTAGCGACTCTTATCCGGGGTGTTAGTTAGGGCAGGATTTGGCTCACATTTTCTGTTGGGTGAGTTATTTACCCTTGATGGATGCCCCAAGGTTAAAGCACCACGTACAGTCGGACAGAAAGACGAAACCACTCCATTTTGGAATATCAACAAGAATTCCTGTTAGAGTTGATAAAACAGTGTTTCTTTAACTCTTATTTTAATTCAAGCCTAACCCTTTAGCTCTCACTCGGTCCAGTCAATGCAAGGTTTCCTTTTGGCCAATCTCTAACGCACCTTATCTTTTGCTTCAGCCATGACGACGTCATCGGGAAAATATCTCTCAGCAAAGAGGCCATCGGTTCCCAAGCCAAAGGTAATTCTGGACCAGCTCCATGGGTCTGTGTGTACAGAACAGGCCACATGACCCTGCCGCCCGAGCTCAGAGGTCAAAACAGATTGATTCCCGTGACAGAGATAAATTAAGTCTTTGTGATTGAGTAGGACAGATTCTTTTTTTTTTAGAGCTGACCTTCTGGGAAAGTTACAGAATAATCTGTCACACGTCCAATACCTATTTATTTATTTTCTCATGCTCACGGTCATGCTCATTTCAGATTTTCTTGTGGCTTAAAAGGTTCATGCCTGCAGGAACTCATTGGTACAGTAATGTAGCTATTGAGCTGTATTTCAATATGGGAAAGAATGCATTTTCTAATGACTTCTCTGGCTGCATTGCTTGCCAATCCATGATTATGTGATATTATGGCTCATATTCATAAAGGGGCGAAAGCAGGAGCAACTGGTTGAGTCCATGCATAAGGTCCATATGCTTCATACCATCCATGCCATTCAAACTGAATGGCCATGATTGTGCCATGGTAGCTATGTGTGTTTGAAATGGGAGGGGGGGGGGGGGGGGCTTTGGTTTCGGACACATTTAGAGTCAGTGGATTCTAACTTGTTCACCATTTTCCATCAATTCCCATCACTTGTGATGTTCTGTATGTAAGAGCGTCTGCATGTGTTGCGATGTGTCCCAGGGCTGGACAGCTGGGTGAACCTGACCAGAGTGAACCCAGATGAGGAGGTCCAGGGGGAGATTCACCTGGGCCTGGAGCTGCTCAGAGACACGGAGAAGGTCTGCCTGCGCTGTCACGTTATCGAGGCCAGGTAAGACTCTGGCGTGTCGGTCCGTGTCGGTTTTAACACACACTCTGTAGTTATTGTGGATGTTGTGGAGGCCAACCTTTGTGCTGTGTCTATCTATTTTCATCCATGAATGGTGTGGTTATTTGTTTTATTGTGATAATGTTCATCTCATTTACACATTTCATACATTTGACTTTGGCATTGAAAGTGTGATGACCGAGAAGATATACACACACATATCGCTAAGGTCACATGTACATTGTCCATACATTAGTGATTCATTTTGTGAGAAAGATGCATATCTTCATATATAAGATGAAGTGCATATCCATTCACTGATATTTAGACATACACATTTATCTCCGAGGGGTTATATACATGTCATTCATGAGCATGTACGGTCTGGCCTGTTGTTTAAGGAGGCCCTTTTGAATTTGAGTTTGAACCAACACCCTTTAGGTGGGATGATTGGGCTAACTGAACCATCTTCCCACTCGTGGTGAGGCAGCCAGCTAGCAAGCCAGGCATTCAGCCATTCAGCCATTCAGCCAGCCATTCAGCCAGCCATTCAGCCAGCCAGCCAGTCATTCAGCCAGCCAGCCAGCCAGCCAGCCAGCCAGCCAGCCATCCAGCCCGGCCACGGGCTGCTCACTGAGGAATAGGCTGCTTGGTGTTTCTCTCTGCTCTCACTTTGTCACCGTCACCCTGCCCTCCTCCGCCTCCTCCTCCTCCTCCTCCTCCTCCTCCTCCTCCTCCTCCTCCTCCTCACTCAGCGCTCTCTGTTAGCCCCTGAGTCATGTGACCACTGGCCTCTCCACTCAGAGCTCCATCTGGGAGCCCCCTGCTGGCCCCGCCCCCTCCATGGGGTTGGCTGGGTGCTAGCGAGCGAGTCAGCCATGGCTTGGCTCTGTGTGTTGGGCTATGATAACATTTAACTCACTTTAAGAAATCTGGTGTGGTGAGTGTTTTCACCACAACCCCCCCCACCACCGCCACCATCACCACCCTGGCTCTTACACTGATTCTGGCTCATCAGAGGTGGTGATATTGAAGTAGTGTTGAGTGTTCCTCTCCTTTTTCCATCATGCACCAGGGACTTGGCTCCCAGAGACATCTCGGGAACCTCAGACCCGTTCGCCAGAGTCATCGTCAACCACCACAGTGCGGACACCTCGGTGAGCGCTACATGGCAGCTCGGTTGGAAACCATGCCGACGGAGTCGGCAACGCTTGTTTGAAATCTAGTTTTGTGTACTCTCCCTCCCTCCTTTTTTTTTTCCCTTATCCTAATCTCTTTTTTGTCTCGTTCTCCTCCCAACTCTGTCTCTCTCTCTCTCTCTCTCTCTCTCTCTGTCCCTACTTTTATTATTACTCTCTCTATCGCTCTCTCCCTCTCTATATATACATACATTTTCGTTAATAAATATTCAAATACATCTTGTCTGTTTGGGGAGCATCAAGGTCTTTCTGAATTGATTCCACATGCCTTGATTCCTCCAGATTATCAAAAAGACTCGTTTCCCACATTGGGGAGAAAACCTGGAGCTGGATCTGGAGCTGGAAGAGCTGAGCGACGAGGCCATGGTCACGCTGGAGGTCTGGGACTGGGACATGGTGGGCAAGAATGACTTCCTGGGAAAGGTGACCACTAACATCCTGACGATAATCCATCCACGGGATCTCATGCCCTGTCCTGTCGTCCTTCATGGATTGCTCTGATCTGATGTGTTGGGGTCTTCCCTGGTTACGTCTGTCGTCACACAGGTTGAGATCCCCTTTGCGTGCTTGCACAAGACACCTCTGCTGCAGGGCTGGTTTCGGTTGCTCCCTTTGGGAAACAATGAAGATGATGCAGGGTAAGGATTATGGAGGTGTTTGTTAGTGCAGTATGTTGACACCGCATGTGTGACTGTTAGTTTTTTTGTTTGTGTGCCCCAGAGCTTATGAGGTAATAGTTATTTTATAAATTTTAGATTCATAGATTCATAAATTCATAGATAAAAAAAACCCTGACCTGCTGAAAGCTGAAGACCAGAGACCTGTCCGGTGGTGAAGGAGAAACACTGTACCCTTAATCCATACAACGGGCAGAAATGTAATCCTTTAGGGCAATAGAGCCTGTCATTGTATGTCCTTTAAAAGAGGTGGTATTTGCCACGGCTCAGATTATATCATATCGTTATGGAACGGATCCCTCCTTTCTATACCTTCCTCTTGATCCGGGCTGGTGGTTGTTGTGTCCAACCAAGACTCGCTCAGGGAGAGCTGAGTAGAGACGTTGCAGGAGGAGAACCATGGAAACGTGAGGGAGCACGGGAGAGGGGAGCGTTTGCTGTGTGTGATAACAGAAAGCCGAGTTCAGTGTTCTCTTAACGGTTCGGGGGAGGGAGGGATGGGATTGTACTGACAATAGGGAGACTTCGTGCAACGTATGGGGTATCGGAGAGAGACTTCTCCTTGGACAGAGTAACAAACAGACCTTGATCAAGCGAAACAAGTTTTATTTCTCTGTAGGGAGAAATAATGAAAAACAAGAACTTTTAGAGGAGTTAATTGGCCCAATGGATTACATTGCAGCCGTTTTGCTGGTTACGTCTGCATCGTTCCCAGTCAATACTGGACCAATCTCAAAAATTGTTCTCCGCATTAGTCCCATTTGGGACCCAAAACGGTCATAAAATAGGCTTCAGATTGAAAAATCCCAAGATTTTCTTTTAACTAGAGACTAGCACTGAAAGCACAGTGGAAGCATAGCTACCATTAGGCATTTCTAAATATACCTATCCCTGTCAGTATCCTGCTAATTGATAACATTTTAAAACAAATGTCTCAGCATGTCTTCAGACATGCTGGTGGGATCTAACGGATCAGACACAGCCTCACAGTCTCAGGGGTGGTTCGATGAGCAGCTGAAGCAACTCTGATCTTTTTACCCTCTATTCACCATCAACCTAACAAATTGTGTTTTTTAAGAGCTCAGATTTTATTCTTGACAATAAAATCGGTGTGTATATTTTCTAATGACCAATAAAATGTGATTTGTTATTAGGACCGCTAGTCATTCCCACAAAATCAACATCCGTTAAAGCACAATGCATCAGTTTTGTGTTCATGGCCAGCCCCCAGGCCATCCCTTGGCAGTTGCAACAAAACATTTCAGTAACTCAAAAAGGTTAATTTAGTCTAACTCGATAGATTTCAGTGTTGTGTTGTGGCTTCAGTGGTCTCTGTTCAATGGTGAGAACATTGTGATGGTTAACTTAAGTGGGGAGATATGTGTGCTTTTTTAAGATCACAAAGGCTAATTTGCATTTTTATATGTGCACAGTTTTCTGCTTCCTTAAGACCAAAAAGACCAGATGAGTTGTGGAATGCTCTGAGTTGGTGTGAACTGCGGTCGGGTTTCATAACCTCTCGTAACTTCCAGAATCATACCCGTAACCTAAAACTAGACTTTCTCTCTCAAAAAGGTGTAACCCACTGATTCCTATTGGGTTACCATTATTCAAACCCAGCCAATCGCAAACCGCCTTTTAGCAGGGTGTGATACCTGGGCAAGATGGCCGACCTGTTGGTCTAAGGGGGGTCTGTCGTTGGGCTGTGAGACGAGGGAAGGGCTGTTTGGTGCTAATACCGACCCCTCGGCTGCTCCCTGGATCAATTGCTTAAAAGGCCCTGACACACCAACCAGATTATCGGTCGTCGGACAGCCTGGCGCGCTCGGTGACCTGAGTCTGTTGGGTGTGTGCTGCGACCTGAGTCTGTTGGGTGTGTGCTGTGACCTGAGTCTGTTGGGTGTGTGCTGTGACCTGAGTCCGTTGGGTGTGTGCTGTGACCTGAGTCCGTTCGGTGTGTGCTGTGACCTGAGTCTGTCCGGTGTGTGCTGTGCGCTCGGCCCTCGTCAAAGCCGCCGGTGATCTTTTCAAGCCGCCTGTGTGCTTTTCAACTGATTGCACACGTTGAATCGACCATGACCAAATCGGTCCGACTGCCTCTTCTGCCGACGGTGGGCAGTCTGAACGGTGTGTCAGGGCCTTAAGAACCAGAGGGGGTTAGAGACAGAGGTCTGGCAGGGAGGAGGATGAGGACAGGATGAAGGGGAATACACATACATTGTTTGATTAACTCCTCCAGAGTGGTGGGGGCATAGAGACAGATGGGTGGCAGGAAGGGAGATTAATAACAGGAGTAAGGGGAGACATATTTATCAACTAAAACTGGGGGTCAGAGAAAGGGATCCGGCGGGGATGTGCGTGAGGGCAGGGAAAGGGTGTCATAAACTAACAGTGGGGCTCAGGGACAGGGCTCTGGCAGGGAGGGGGAAACAGCATGAGGCGGAACCCTATCTCACTGTTTAAAGAAGAATACATTCCTCAACAGTAGCCATACTGATGGTCTTGTGAAATAGCTTAAACATTAACCTGACCAGATGCTTCACCAGCTGGAACTCAGATCTTCTTTAGATAGGACACTGCTATGGGGGATTAACTAGGGTCAGGCGATGGGAACCACAGCCTTGAGTCCCGTATTTGGAAGTTGTGTGTTTAATTAGTGATTGAAACAGGGACATCTGACTGTACTATGTAATGTAGTCTCAAATAACTCAAAAGTCACTGCATATCTGCAGATGATGGAGGTTGTATCATTACTTCCATGCCTCTCTTTAACAGAGTGAGCTGGCCTTCACTGAGACTTTATTTACAAGGCTATTCTGTGACAGCTCCCTTATTACTTCTGAAAGTCTTTAGACCCCTAAGGCTCTTCACAGTCTAAAGGCGCTTACCGACTAGGGTAAAATGATTCCATTGTTTTAACAGCCTCGAAGGTAAGGACAGTTTGCCAAGAAAGCCACCCAGTTTTCAGGCCTGCAGCGTGGAATGAGCTTTAAAACAGGATTAGACTGAGAGAGCCTGCCGTTCTGACGGAATATAAGTCAATCACTTAAAGCTGTGATTGGCAGTAGGGCGGGACAATGTAACAGTACTGCCTTGTAGGTCTTGCTTCTATGGCAGATGAGTAAAGTAATTGGCTGATGTTTAGTTAATTAATTAGTTAATGAATCTATTGCTTCTATGCTGCTGCTGTCATGGCCAGATCTAAAAAATACATAGATGTAAATTCTGCATGAGACCAACCTGGTTAAATAAATACGGGAAACAGATTCCTTTAAAATGTGCTTGAATTGGATTGCATGTCTTTACTTGAGTTTGGCGTTGAGGACTACCAATGGCAATATTTAAAATGATTTCACAACAAATAAAAAAAAAAACACTTTCATTCCCCTAGTTCTTGGTGCATAAACACCAGCTGTCAGAGACACATTTGGTGACTGATTCACATATGTCTCACCTTCTGTGTGTGTGTGTGTGTGTGTGTGTGTGTGTGTGTGATGGTGTGCGTGTTTGTGTGTGTCCGCCCGTCTCCCTGCACAGTGGCAAACTGGGGGCGCTGCGTCTGAAGGTGCGCTTGGTAGAAGATCGCATCCTGCCCTCCATGTACTACCAGCCCCTCATGGACCTGCTGGTGGAGTCGGTCATCTCGCCCACGGAGGTCCGCCTCGCCCCCCGCCCCACCCCGGCTCCATCTCCATCCTGCACCTTATCTCCTTATAGAATCATCTCACCTCCAGGGTTCTCTCTGTCTGTCTCCCTCTCTTTCTCTTTGTCTCTCTGTCTGTGTGTGTGTGTGTGTGTGTGTGTGTGTGTCTCTCTCTCTCTCTCTCTCTCTCTCTCTCTCTCTCTCTCTCTCTCTCTCTCCCTCTCTCTCCCTCTCTCACTCTCGCTCGCTCTCACTTACCCTCACCCCCGGCCCCCCGCCCCTCAGGTGGAGGAGAGCAGCCCCCTGACCATGCTGGAGGAGGTGACCACGGTGGAGAGCCGGCAGGATGTTGCCATGACGCTGGTGAAGATCTACCTGGGCCAGGGTCTGGTGGTGCCCTTCCTGGACTACCTCAACACCCGCGAGGTCCATCACACCTGTAAGGCCCGGCAAATCAGGAGTCAGCCACCGGCCGCGCTTGCAGGACCCAATGCGTTGTGATTTGGTTATGATGAAAGGAAACGAGATGTACCGCCGACGGCTACACGAAAGTGGACATCAGGTCCCCGTAACTCCCCCCCACCTACAAACCTGAACCGTCACGCAGAGCAGAGAACAATGGCCCGGCATGAGGGAGATCTAAGTCGGTCGGCGTGAATCAGTGCTGGCGTGCGTCAGTGCGGGGGGAGACCCATCTGTTTGTGTGCTCTTGTTGCTCGCTCTCCAAAGGCCCTCCTAACAGTTCTCCATAATTCACTCTGAGTTGCCGTTGGGGTCTCTCGACCCCTTAACCTCGGTGTGTGTGTGTGTGTGTGTGTGTGTGTGCGTGTGTGTGTGTGTGGGCGCCCCCTGCCCACCAGCGCTATATTTACAACAAGCCCTTTCTCCTCAGTAATTGCGTAAGTTTGTAAGTAGCCATTATTCCTGTTTTCTTTGTGGCCTGAACCCGCCCAGCAGCACTGCGGCGGAGTTCAACACTTTGCGCTACGCCCGTCTCCGGGATTTGTCGGAGCAGTTTAAGATAATGAGCACAGTTGTCCACGTTTCCATAGCAACGGAACATGATCTAAAGCGTAGCGGTTTGATCATAAGATCAGAATAGCTGGTGGGCGGTCCTCGAGATC
>JAOPUD010000140.1:17144750-17158805 GCA_027122715.1 Trisopterus minutus | reverse complement strand
GGGGCAGGAGGACTCACAACAAGAGAGCAGGCATAGGATGGGGGGGGGGGTGCAATGGAAGGACAGTGGAGAGGAGGTGTTTAGTGGCTTACCAGTAAACATGATGTGGCAGGCATCCAAAAATAAACAAAAATAAAAGTGATTGTGATTGTAAGGAGGCATAGCCGTGGCTGAAAAGGCCCGCCATAATCACGCGGACCCTGGGGGAGCGGTTATTTATAGCCGTTTAGTATTTTTAACCTACTTTCCTGGATCTGGTTTGTAGGAAGGAGAGGAGAACATTTGGCTTCCCAGAGGCAACAGTAAGGAACACTCGGGCACGCTGCGCGAGGGCCATCAGTGGGCTTTAATACGGCGATTACAGCACAGCGCTGCTTTCTCCTGAAACATTTTCTCACTGAGCCGATGCCAGCAGACGCCTGGCTGGGAAATGCTGTGCCGGGGTAAAGAAACACATCATCGAATCGACCATCTACACGTCACTGTTATGCCCGGCCAATACGGACGCCAACACTGCAAAGGGTGTAGAAGTGTAAAGAAAATAGTATATAAATGTCTACACACACCCCATTACACAAGGGGTGAATCACACAGGATCTGGAGACGGTTGGTCGCTATGGTTTTTTTCAGATGCAGCAATTTTTCTTCAGAAACGTGACAATGTCACAATGACAATGTGTTTTGTGATTTAGGGTGATTCCTCTGAAGGGTTAGCCCTAACATTAACACATTTCACATGGTTCTGAATTTTGCTACTTCCCTTCTTCTGAGAAACGGTTGGTTGGCATTTTGACAGATCAAGTGGAAATCTTCTGGAGGGAGGAGGGCTTTCCAGATGGACTGAAAGATACCAGGACTAGGACTGCTTGGACTGAATGTCTCATATTGCCAGTAATACTCTGGAGTGGTACTGCATCGGCATGGAATTAAGTAGTAGATTGAGCACACCTGAGCACACCTTCGTAGTATCAATATGACGATTCAAAAGTTGAAACAAGATAAGAAAAATGTAGCAGTGACTCATTCACAATTGTAGACAACAAGCATGTTTCCCCCTGAATCTTTGCAAAGGCGTTCTTAATTCATGACCACGTTACAAAGCGATGGCAGGGATTACTCTCAAACCGGTCAGCAGAGCAGGTCATCAGCAGGGGTTCACACAGGGGGTGTGGTCATACATACCTGCTTCTTGCGGAGCTTGCAGATCTGCTGCTCCACCATGGTGATCTCCCGGTCCACGCGGTCCATGTTCTGGATGAGCTCCTCCTTGGAGAAGCGGGCGGACACCAGGTCCAGGTCCGGGTCCATCTGGGCCGGGCTCACGGGGGAGATGGGCTCCAGCTTCCCCATGGAACTGCCACGCTCCTGAGAACCAGACAGACAGACAGACAGACAACAGGAGGGTAGTGAGATGCATGGTGAGCCACCACAATAACTTGTGAAACATAGCATTACGAGGGCCCAGTACACCCACAATTCACACATCCTCTCATCTGCAAGCAGACCGGGGGAGTGTAGCAGACGGTAAAAGGCAGTCCCTGGGTCGCTCCGCTAAGCACTCTTCGGATCACTGCCTGTGGATCCTCAGGGACTGCAGCACAATGCGGTAATTAAGTCCTGTGGGTAACGGAAGCCTCCGCCGGTGCCTTCCAGTCACTAGGCCACACTAATGATAGTGAGGCTGCAGCCTGGGTCTCCATGGCTGGGATTATTCACCCGGACCCTTATGTCTGGGACTCTTTCGGGGCCTTTGTTTGAAATGGTCTGTAGTCAAAGCCGGCGGGGTTGTGATACAGAGCCACAGATAAAGCCCTCGGTTCAAGCTACAAGCCCTGTGAGAGGGAAATGTGAAGTGCCCCTTCTCTTCCTCTGAATAAACCACATCGTATGACCTGAGCCATCATACTTATGCAGGATGTAGACCTGAAAAACATTGCCATCGGATATCTAATACGAAACCCAAGACTTGGTTATTTGCGGTGTGGTTGGTCGGTGCCTGCCTCGTCTTGCCTGTGTGTGTGTACAATGGCTGCCAAACAGCATCAATGAGTCTGTAATGGCGCCAAGTGGTTGTTGTTGTTCCAGGGTATTTTTAGATGGCTGAACGGCAGGTTGTATAAGAGGACTAATGTGGCGGAGGCGGGCTGGACCGCGGCCCCGTGAAGCAGCTCGGGCTCAGTTCTCTCTGCCAGGAGATGCACAAGGATCTGTCCAGCACATTCATTTCTATTCCAGTATTTGTACTCATGTTCTCAGATTTCTAGTGTATGCTTGGTATCAGAGGACAATAACAGCAATAACAGCTAGACAATTAGATCTTTGAAACATTGTTTTATTAACATACAGTAGGCTAGCCTGGTTTGATTCAAACAGGCGCTACATATGTCAAAGTCAAGGTGAGTGCGCACAAGACCAGGGCAGATCCAAAGGTTTAGCACCGTCAGGGAGGGGGAGCGTGACGGACAGTCGGCGTGGTGACGGCGGAATAATCCCCCCGGTCTGAGAGTCCTTGAGAAGTACAGAGAGGCACTCTTTGAGCCCCTACAGGGAGCGAGAAGAGATGACAGCCAGCACTCCACCTCCCTGTAATGCAGTGCCTGGCGGAGGTGCCCTTGACAACAGCCGTCACATTAAGAACCCCCCCGTGGGGCAGCGGTTGATTTGTGCCCGTGTGCGTGAAGTGTGTGTGCGTGAAGTGTGTGTGTGTGCGTGAAGTGTGTGTTCGGAAGGCCAAAAAGGTCAAAGTGAAGCCAAATTTTGGACGTGCATTGATATAAATTGAAAAAGAAAAATGTGTTTTTGCTGCCATGAAGCCCATTTCAACAGCGTATTTAATTAAGCTGCAGATTTAGTGGTTCAAAACTTTTTTTTTTTTTTTGCTTTTGAACCCGCTAGTGAACGCATCAAAAGCGTGTTTTCATAACACTTAAATGAGATCCTCCTCTTGACAGCAAGCAATTATGAACCTTCTTCAACCAATCAACAATAAACCATGTTCAATTCAGTAATACACTGGAGTATAACCCTTATTATCATCCAAGGGAGACCAGAGGTCCCATTCACAAACACCTTCAGTTCCCTGTCCTGCAGACAGTACAGTCCTGTCCTGTCCCCACTGCTACAGAGATTTTGCTATCTTTTTCCACCGTGGTACATGGAACCAATACCAAGGACCGTTCAATCGTATTTATGCACAAATGAAGAGCAAGGACACCGAGGAGAAGGGCAGAGTTGTCGAGTTACCAAATGCATGTGTTGGCAGCGATCTGAAGCAGCCTCATCGCACAATGTGCAGGTCCGTGTGTGTGAAAAACGTATTTGACCTCATAAGCAACCCAACGAAAGCCTGACTGGAAATAATAACAAGCCAGGTTTGGCATTGGGCAAAATAAATAAAAATACAAATCTGAGCAATATATTAGGCCTACCAAATATAGAAAATGTCTTCTAAACATATCTCTCAACTCTCTTGACACAAAGCTATGCATGCAGAGTATGACAGTAGCAGAGATCTCGACAGCTTGATTCGTTCATTGCACTAACTCTTAGCCTCATTAAAAAAGGGTAATGAAGGTTTAGATGCGAGCGCACAGTAATTTATGTTTGACGATGTTTGCTTGCAAAACATATTTCACACTATGAGCCGTTTCGTCCTAGCTCAAGAACATCGTATGGCATTCTGTGAAATATGTCTGAAACACCCAACGTGTCCAACGTGTACAAGACTAACCTGAAATAAATAACGTCTCTCCATGACTAACTCCTACTATACAATATAGTCTTGTCCTTGTGTAACCCATCAAATGTAAACCACTTCAGCCTCTCAGTCTGGGGCATAATATCTACTGAACTTGATAGGCCTAATGGGCAAAATTGTGCGATAGTTCTGAATGCAACTGATGGCACGCTACTTGATAATTTCATTGATATGCCTTCAAAATGACGCAGTTTGAGATTAAACTAACGTCCGTCAGTCTCATGTCCAAGTAAGCTGTGTATTCTCAACACGAAAGAATAAGCCAGGCCAATCACGGTCATCATAGTCCCCGTCTCCAACAAGAGCCCGCGGCGTCCTACGAACAAGAGGCTCACACCATTAGCTGCTCGACTGTGGCGTCTGCTGGCCGTGTTTGTCCACGACGGCTGAACACTTTGTGCGAGAACGTCACGAGACACCGGCACTCTGAGTGTTATGGCTGAAAATGTAAAAAAATACAACCTTCATGTGCCGCACAGGCCGGGCGCCATGGTAACTGTACCCATGGATAACACGGGCACACAACTCATACCTAGGCCCTGCTTAGACCCTGCTCCTGGGCCTAGCACCGCTCACACATATGCTCTAGTCTCCGTCTTCACAGAGCTCCAAGAAGACCGAAGTATTCCTGTTCCACAGTGGTAGAGTGCACAGACCCACTCAATGACTAGGGGTGGGTACCGATCACATAGACCAGATACCGGTACCCAACAGTACCTTTGGCAGTTGTCTCTCTATAAAACAAAAATAATATCCAAGTCAAATCTGCTGAATTTCAATATTGTGGAACATTTTCAGCACATTCAGCACTGCATTTGCATTTCATTACTTTTAGATTTTGTAGAAGTGTAAACAACCACACCTGCGACCGTTTCAGCTCTCCTTTGGAATTGCTGTTAGGGTAGAATTGACCCCTTGAACGAGAAAACTGTCACCCACCAGTTGCGCTCTCTGAATTTCATAACCGGAAATTTGGTACCGATTGATTTAACTCAGTATTACTATATTACTCAGTATTACCAACGTAATTATGTCTGTACCCTTAAAAGTACAGAGTTCGGAACCCAACCCTAATCAACCACCATTATCGGAAGGCCACAGCAGAGATGTGTAGAGCGGAAAGGCAGTCATTATCTTTTTCCTCCCCCCTTCAGACACTTTGGCCTCTTGTTCCGAGGCACGGACAGACGCACGTGCACAGGGCTTGTCCCAGTCCCCCTATTCACTGTGGCCTGGGCTGATCAACAAGTAAGGCTCAGACAGCAGGCCACAAATCACCCCAAATAAAGCCCTCTTTTGGGAAGAAAAACAAGGCCCCTTATTGTTCCAGTGAGGAGGTCTGTGTGCAACTAAGCCATAGGCAGGGCCTGTTCCACATTATGCATCAAGATGCAGCAGACTAAATCAAAGTTGGGGCTGATGTTACCTCAGGAGTGAGTAGTGCGTGTGCGTGTGCAATAATTTCCTTTGCTGTTGGCTGTGTGAACAATGTGCCCTGACTCACAAGCATACTATCCATTCAGCAAATCATCTAATAGTAGCTGGCCCACGCATTGTTTTTCCTGTTGTTCCTGGCCTCCCTACTCTTCCTCCTGCTCCTCCCCCCCCCCCCTCTTTATCTAGGATTATCCGCCTTTAACCTTGACCTCCTCCAGCTGCCCTTTCACCCCTCTCCCTTGTTTGTCTGGCCCACGTCTCAAATACAGTGACAGGGCATGCAGTGGCCTCCAATGCACTCTCTAGCCTTTCCCTCCGGTCTTCAGAGGCTCAGTGTGAGCCTGTGTTTGCGCGTGTGCGCTTGCATGGTTCTGTGTGGGGGTGACTCCCGAAGCCTCCATTATATCACTGTATCCATTTACCATTCCTTGGCTGCCTGCCTCCTCTGGCAAGTCTGAAGTGCTCTTTGTAACGTGGGAGCGCACTGTTTTGATCCGCCGATCGTCCCCCTTACATCACGCGGGCCCTTCATTTCAGAGATCTAGGTCAGCTCTATTATTTATTAATTGCCTTTTCGCAACGGCCCCGCCCTGCCCACCGCCTTGGCACCCCAGCCTTGCCACGGCACGGGCCCTCCCTCTGGCTGATGCTCACTTTACCGTCGTCCTGTTCACAGCACTTTTTGTTGGCGTAACTTTATTTAGAACTACGGACCATGACTATGGACTATGGAAGGGTGTGCATGGGCGTAGCAGTGGACGTGATAGCAGCATTCACATATAGTGAATTTAATTGAGTATTCTTCGTCAAAGTAACCTTCATTAGGGGCATTCTATAAATGAATGTAGCACAGGCCTGAGAACACACGATAAGTGAGAGAAACACCATTACGTAATATCAGCCAATTAAATTGGCTAATATGTAGTTTACCACATTACACGAGGTGTTGATGTTATCAAGCCATAAGCCTGGACCTTATGATGAGAGCTCATGAGAGGTTGGGAACATGTCCATTATTCAACGGACCGAACCCTACCGTTGTTCTCGTCAGTTCACATCAATAGCCAACAGAGGCGTTCTAAGGTAATGGACTCTAAAATCTGTATTACATTATGTTAGCTCCGGTAGTGATGTGATGTGAGGTGACGTGGTTGGCCAACGGCTGACAATGAATAACAGTGGGTAACCTCAGCAGAGGAAAACGAGCCGTCCAAATTGAAAGCAGGTGATTATCTCAACGGATGAGTGAGCACAAACAGCTGGCACGCTGGTGTTATGATGCACCACGACTCGGGCTGTAAGCTGACCACTCTTTAATGTTGATGAAAACTATTTGTCACAATTCACCGGGAGCGTACGCAGGGAACCTCTGAGTGCTCTGTCTGACGCGCAGCAAAGAGAAGCTGGAGTATCAATGTGATGATGAACTACCAATAAAACCAACCAAAACACTCGCTCTCTCAAATTCTCACTACAAGATTCCCACTGAATATCCCAAAACGGATCGGAACTAGAGGCGTGAGGGAAGAAGGAAAACAAAGTGGTGAGAGTAGAATGCACACGTGAGGAGCACTGACCTTGGCCATGTCCTCTCCGCCGCCCAGAGGCAGTGGGGGGCGGTGGGTAGAGTGCCTCATCAGAGATTCCTGCCCCATCTCCAAGCGAGGTCGTTTTATCTCGGCATACTCCACCTCTGATTGGCTGTTGGGCTCCGTCAGGTAGATGTGTTCGTAGCGGATGTGCTGCTCCTGGCCTCTGTTGCGGAGTGAGGAGGTGAAGGTTAGTGTTAGAGAGAAGGGAACATAATGAGGGTGGGATGGCTTATCATATCAATAAAGGCTGTGAGGCAAAGCAGGTGGACAGATGGTCTTCAAACTTTCTAAAGGAAACCTAGGAAGGAAATACTCAAAGTTCAGCTGATCAGAGGGAAGATGGTCGTAGTAGAAGGGTGAGTAAAGTGTTCAGTGATCAGGGAATCACAGGGCTCAAGAATGATCACATTTGCTGATTGATTATTAAATTTAGTAATTTATTATGCGGATGCAAGGAGCTTTCTTCCCAGGCCACATTGGTTCCAGTAAAAATAAAAAATAGAGTACCGAATAAAGTACCGACAGTATATCATAGTTCTCCCAAAACAATGTTAATTTTGGCGCTGCACCCTGCTCCTCTCCAACATCTCACACCAGCGAGCACAGGGTCCCATGTGGAGGATTGGATTTGAGGTCTTGTTCTGTGGCTTGTGTGAGTGCACTCGAAAAAAAAGAGCAAAATACCGCCTATGCAATAAAAACATTTTACGATTTATTCTTGAGTCTTTTAAAAATGAACGTACACAGATGGATGGCAGGGACTAAGGACGTGATTGTTCTGCAACAAGCGACTAAATCTGTTAGGATGCCACCAAATCAAAGCTAGTGGCATCAGAGGCACACGCGGAAGACGTTAGTCTTGAGCCCGGCAACAGCATTGATCACAAGATTAATCTGACTATTGTTCAGACAATATTGATCAGGAAACCTTGGGTGTTTTGGATCAACCCGTCCAGAGGGACTGAAGCGGCGCAGAAACATGAAACGGGGACTGGAGGAAGGAGTCAGCGTTGGAAGGCAGAATGAGAGGGAAGTAAAACAGTGGAAACAATGACTCACTCAAACACTGCCATTTGAACCGTCTTCAATATAGTAAGTAGTAGGCTGAGAAGCTCTTCTGTGGCTTTAGCATGCAACTGTTCAGTTAAATAATGGCCACCAAGAGCCCAAGAACCTCCACTTTCCTATTAGACCTGCAGTTGGACCAATTGGGTCCACACCTAAAACAACATCAGACTCGTACGTACTGCTCTGTTGGGCCGGGTTCATCCCAACGAGCAGCATGATCCCCCCTGTACATTCAGTACATTCTATGAACTCGCATTAGGTCACATGTGTGGAGGTCTCCAGTCATCGGAGGGGAGGGGGTTGGCAGGGGAAGGTCACATGCACAGGCAGCAATACACGCACGCATTTACTGAGATGTCAAATGACAGCCATCGAATATTAACTTCACAGGCGGCGTGGGATCAAGAAGGGCTTATCTTATAAATGGAGCTCTTGTTCCATCCGAGGGAAATGATTTTCATAAGTCTCGCCCCGAGGCAGGCGGCAGAATGTCAACGGCGTCGTTGCCAACGACAAAATGGAAGTGGCTGCTTAAGAGAAGAGGGGAAAAGCTGGGAAACACAACCATAATTGCTGGTCCAGGCTCACAAAAGACCTACTGTGTGGTTTCCCAACAGGCCAAAAGGAGCATGGAGCCTGGCTCTGTCTAGCAGAGTGCCAGCGCCGCTCTGGGCGGTTCACTGGTGGGAGAATGGTGACAGATAAGGACCCTTGCCCACAGACTAGACACGGCACTGGGAACAAGCAGTTCCTCAGATCGGCAGGTGTCGTGGACAGAGATAAGAGGTGACAGGGTTTCTGTGGAATAGGTACAACAAAGCAGGGATGAAAAACAGATACCAGAAAAGATGAATGCGTAGACGAAGTGTGAAAAAGCACCCACTCACACACACACACACACTTCCTTACACTCATTCACTTAAAGGCTTCCCCTGATTTCCATAGAGGGTTGGCACTTACATAATCACATCATCACAAGCTCTCTCCCTCCCCATCCTGCGCTCGCTATTCCCGATTCCCCCCTTCCCTCTTCTCACTGCAGAACGTGCAGCATAATCTCATTTGGGGGGGGGGGAAACTGACCTTGTAAGATAATGTTGAGGAAAGAGGCACAGGGGATAGGAGGCGGACAAAGACACAACGCCTCTGTTCCTCCCTGTTGTGGGCCCATTAATAGCGGAGCAGGGGTCATGTGTACCAAACGCATTGGCATTATCGTGGAGGCAGTGCCGAGTTGTACCGTGTTGCCGGTGTTGCTGTTGTCCTCCAAAGGAGAGACAGCAGCTGCGTATAGACATGGGGGAGGGACCAGGGCCTGGCAGGGAACCCCATCGTTAGGAGGGGGCACTCTGGTTATTAGTTCTGGGGTTTTTTCGGTTGATGGGGCAATCAAGTAATGCCAAGTTGGTTTGTATAGCCCTCCATCACCACTGCAGGCTCAAATGTGGGGGGTCCACAGTTTTGGGAAGATAGTCCAATATAAACAGGATTTTGAATGGATTATAATCGTACAGCAGAATCTCTCAGCACCTTTGAATAACACTCAACAATTTCATGCCATTCTACATGGAAAAATAAATGTTGGAACCTTCCCTTTGCCATTGTAATGGATTTGGCAGTTGATCTTTATTTAACGATTATACTTTAAAGATTATATTATACAAGCACCATTTTCAAGGGCTTTCGTGATTGGAGTTCGAAAATGAATAGAACCAACATCAGGCACAGCCATTGCAAATGTGAAATACAGCCATGGGCCTGCAGATGGTAAATGGACTGCATTTATATAGCACATTTTTTGTAACAAGTGGACACCCAAAGCGCTTTACAATATTGCCTAACGTTCACCCATTCATACACACATTCACACACCGACGGTGGGGTCAGCCATGCAAAGCAACAGTCAGCTCGTCGAGAGAAGTTAGGGTTAGGTGCCTTGCTCAGGGACACCTCGACAGTCGACAACCGAAATATACAAAAGGTAAGAGGACTACTCAGCCGTTTGCTGAATTGATTAACACCTAATATCAGTGTGGTAGATAGTCATAATGATTTGCAAGTTGTTCATTTTTATAGAAAAACATTTATTGGATGAAGCTCCCCCTCACTGAACCAATTGAAATAACTTAAGAAAAATATAATTCTGTTCATACCACAAACAAAAAAAGTATCCATGAAATAACAAATTGCCAGAATTATCCCACAGGTTGTTTCAGCACGGCCTACTATTAAAGGTAAATTATGCAGTATAGTCGCTAGTAGTCACTCAGAACAATAACAAACTAGAAAAGCACTCGGAGAGTGCAGTCCTCCGCCAAGGCAGACAGCGAGTGTTGTAACCAGTGATGGCGTGTACGGATCACCCCCAAAATGTGATCACTTGTTCCTGGTCCCATTGCGGACATTTCCTGAAAATGTCATCCAAATACGTCACAACTTTTCGAGTTATGTTGCTAA
The DNA here is from genome assembly GCA_027122715.1 of Trisopterus minutus. Lineage (NCBI taxonomy): Eukaryota > Metazoa > Chordata > Actinopteri > Gadiformes > Gadidae > Trisopterus > Trisopterus minutus. Next base: position 17,148,494 of record JAOPUD010000140.1, on the reverse strand, counting down.
CAGACAGACAGACAGACCAACAAACAAACTCTGGCAAACAAAATCATATTTACCTCCTTGGCGGAGGTAAATATGATATTTGATGATGTTGTGAAGTAACTTGGGATTATGGCAGTTGTTGACTTCACCACAATTGGGGTTGGAAATCTATGGGCCGTGATTCACACTGAAATCATGTTCACCAATGTACGCATTAAAGCTTTATTCATGTGACGGTTAGTCACGTTATGGAATTTCTTTCTCATGAAATTGCAGCAAGTAACATAACACGTACATTTAAAAATGATGTAGTCAGTCAAACTACACTCACTAATAGTTAACTAACTATGTTTATACCATCACCCTAGTCCTCCGTAGCTCTTATAATTTGATTGGACCATTTTGGGCAAAGCGGTTGACAACCCGGGGCCAGTCCAGTCCAGCACTGACCTCGGTGGGGTGCATCTGGATGCACCCCTGCCTCTTGATAAAGCCCAGGGAGGACAGAAACATCTCTGCCTTCAACGTAGTTTCTCCAGGCCTCTGGAGAACACTCACACTGGCCTCGACACGTCGCACAATGAGGAGATCATCAGGATACACAAAAACACAGGTATTGAGCGGGTCCCTGGGGACGTAATTGACCGGGGCCTGACAGACTGCAGTGGTGTTAGTGTTAGGCAGAAAGGCACCACCCTATACTCGCCATGTCCCCGGGGAGGGTTGAGCCAGTTTTTCACTCATCCCCCTCCCTGACGCGCACCAGATGATATGCATTCCTCAGGCCGAACCTGGAAAACCCAGTGGCATCCTGTAACAGTGAGAACGCTGATGAGATAAGTGAGAGGGTACCTGTTCCTCACAGTGATGTGTTCAGACCTCCATAATCAATGCGGGAGTGTCTTCTTCCGCAGGAGGAAGAACCTCCCTACCCCAGCGGGGGGGGAGGGAGGAGGCCCTTATTGTACATCTCCTTTATGTGCTCAGACGGGACACATGACAGGTCTGGGGGCTCTGAAGAAGAGCTGTCACAGGTTTTGACAGGAAGGGCAGCTCCAAGGCATTCAGCGTGACACAGAGGGCTCCGCTGTGAAAGAACACATGAAGACCAGCCTTGTGCAGCTTAAGCCAGGGGAAAGCCAGAATATATACTGTATGTATGTTGGGAGCTTTTATCAAGGCTCGCTCCTTTCTCTGCTCAGGTACAGGTGAGGAAGCAGCCAGTTTGGGTGTACTATAGGAAGTGACAGGGACAGGGGTGCCAGACTTCTTGGGTGAAGACAGGGCAAAAGGCAAAACAGTCTACATGAAGGGGAACCTGTGACAATCAACTTCATCTTACTAGGAGTTACAACCTATGACCATAACAGTCCAAACATTGGTCCTGCACAATCCAAACATTTGGACTAGGAACTGTGGTCACACACTTATTGTATGTTTTACTTCCTGGAAATAAAAATAATAGTTTGCTTTGTGTAGAATGGGTTATCCTAGCAATTGTACATGCTTTGCACTTGTTGTACTTCGATATATATTGTAATTTATTTTTTGACAAATGTACTTATCGTAAGTCACTTTGTTTTAAAGCTTCTGCTAAATGCCCTTAATGTGATGTAATGTAACACGTAAAATCAACTGAAAGTCCCTCACATCTCACTCTAAAAATGGAAATGGGGATCAAAAAATCTAACCATTCTCACATTTGAATCCTTGGAGGTAGGATGTTGTGTGGGGAGTTCCAGAGGGAAAGCACCAATGTCTAGCTGATGACTGACGAGCTACCCAGAACCACCCTGCCCGGTACAAAGGCTGAACCATTAGGGGAAGTCATCGCGTTTTCATTTTACATTGCAAATGCGATTATATTTGATGTGATATTCACTATAATTAATATGAAAATGTAATTATAGAATCAAAACATGTGACCTGCTCTTTATTATAATGCAAGGTTGAGGGGCGTAAGCTATAGATTATCTGCAACATGTATTTATTGTTATTTTTTAATTGTGACTGACTGTGTTAGGTTAAGTAAATCAAGTTATAATAATTCAAATAAAAAAGTTCCCACAAGAAAATAGGAAGTTTCTGTAAACAATAGTTGCCATTTAAATAGTAGTCATTCACAAAGGGCTCAGGACCAATATCTAATTGCACATAGGGCTCCAACCAACATCAATTTTCATAGTCGATAAATGCAATGATTTTCTGAAAAGGCAGTGCCACGATGCAACATTCCAACAAGAACCTACTTCTCCTAATCCCAAGCATATGCAAGGAGCAACAAGGAGGTATGAGCGAGTGTGGACCAACAGCTGGCATAGGGTGTGTGTTTTGGTGCAACTACAGACCTGTGGACCAGCCCCTGTGGTGGAGGTGAACCCTGTATGTGCTTTACAGTTCACTATATCTCCTCTGATTGGCAAGTACCACTGTCTTGAGACAATGTATTTTCCACAAGACCACACCGCAGAGAATCTCACTGAAATGATGGAAAACTAGCTCCAGGAGTGAAAGATACAAAGAGAGAGTCTACAACAGACAATCCCAGTTAAATGAAGAAAGACTTTGAAAAGTTTCCTTGTGTTTGGTTTTCTTGTTTTGGTCGCAATTCAAAATCGGGCAACTTCCAAAATCCCCAAGAACCCGCTACCAGAGCATGGAGACTTCTGGTGCAGAGGTTTTCTGGAAGCTGGAAACCGAAACGAGAGCTTCCAAAGAAGCAGGCAGAATGGACCATCCCTGAGCCTGCACTGATTCACGATGGGGTCACCACGTGGGGATCCACATTTGAAATGCAACAGCAGGCCATCTGTGGGGGGCTAGCAGAAGACAAACACATCTCATGCCTAAAGACATTGACATCACTGCCCTGGTGTGAGTAAGGCAGCTCAGTAAGGAAGAATTGCTTAACATATCTAGGTTTGTGGATCCAGGGTTTTAAGGGAAGCTCTGCCGAGAATCTGAATGACGAAGTCAATGCATGCAGTGATGAAGCAATGGCACTTACAACACAATAACCTCCAGACACACAACAGCCTCCAGCAGCAACCACGTAAAGCACCCCCACCACCACAAACAGGAAGGAGAAGAGCCTGGATTGTTATAACGAATCACCGCTGCAAGAAAGAATACGTCTGCACTATCAGGTGCAATCCCATCAACCCAAGAACAACCAGACTCCAAAGCAAACCTGTAACTTCAATTCTGACCATGTACCCGTTTTGTATTCCAGCTACAATTGGGCCTTTGGAAAGGGTGGTCCTGTCTCCTCGGTGGTAAAGACTGTGCACTGGAAAAGTAGGGTTCCCATTTCTGCACTATTATAAACTGACAGGACTTGTAAAAAGGGCCCTGATGCAGACACCGGTCCTGCAGCTTTTGACTCCTGATTTGAAGCAGAAGGGAAATGCTTTGCAAATGTGTAGCTTACATTTTTATTTTTAGTACATTATTTATCTTCACCGTTACTGTATTATTTATGTTTCAAAAGGCCCTTACGGTTTACAACAAGCCACCGAAGAAATATTGTGGGGGGAAAATTACAATACAACCTCTAACTAAAGAATGCTCATGTGATTTTATGCAGCCATAGTGTTGTGAATAAATTAATGCATAATCGTGAAACCGTTATTATTCATCAGACTATAATCATACCATTAAAAACTATGATTGTGGCCTCCCTAACGCGTGTGCGCACACACACACACACACACACACACACACACACACACACACACACACACACACACACACACACACACACAC
>JAOPUD010000140.1:17115653-17131905 GCA_027122715.1 Trisopterus minutus | reverse complement strand
ACACACACACACACACACACACACACACACACACACACACACACACACACACACACACACACACACACACACCTTGATTTGGTGCAAATGGCATGAAAATCATTGGCCAGACAACCGTGGATGATCAAGCGTAGCCTCTGTTAACCTTTAGTGAATGGACAGCCACACCACCCACAGGAATGGCCGTTCTATGGCTGACGGGACACTCACACAGCAATGACACCACCGTACTTAAACTGAAAGAGCGAGTGACCAAGTTACCGCTATTTCGATTTGTTGTTTTTTTGCATTTCATGACAATATGACAGCCAAGAAGAAAGGCCTGCATTCCAAGCTCCTGAATACATAGAGCACCCAAAATCGACCCAAAATACAATTAGAGTAAAATGCATCTTCCTGTTCAGCCCAGATGCTGTGAGAGGAGTGGGATAAAGGGAGGGGATAAGAAATGGAAGGGAGAGCAGAACATGTTCTGTCTACTTTATAAACCTGACCGCACTCTCCACTCCAGCAGACATAGTGAGTGTATAGCCTTAGTGCTTCCATGGCCTCATTCTAAGATCAGTGCAAGTTCATAATGAGGTTGTGAGAAAATGAAAGGTATGGTATAACGCTATGGGTTGTTGAAAACTATAACAAAATAAGTAGCCTAATGACATTGTGAAGTCGCATGGGAACATGGGTGTTGTTATCAGGCGTGTTATTCAGGTCACGTTGCGTCACTTCAAACTGATGAAGTTGCAGCAAGTGACTTCCGTGAACTTGCTAATGAACTTGCATTATCTACAGACAGCTGTAGATTATGTCATGTGAGGGAGTTTACAGCTATAGCTCATGTTATGTGGGGTAGTTTACAGCTTTAAATGTGGGGTAGTTAATAGCTATACTTAATGTCATGTGGGCTGGTTAAGAGCTGTAGATAATGTTATGTGGGGTAGTTTACAGCTATAGATAGTTGCGTAGGGTAGTTTACAGCTGTAGTTAATGTTATATGGGGTAGTTTACAGCTATAGATAGTTGCGTAGGGTAGTTTACAGCTGTACATAATGTTATATGGGGTAGTTTACAGCTATAGATAGTTGCGTAGGGTAGTTTACAGCTGTAGTTAATGTTATATGGGCTAGTTAAGAGCTGTAGATAATGTTATGTGGGGTAGTTTACAGCTATAGATAGTTGTGTGGGGTAGTTTACAGCTGTAGATAATGTTATGTGGGGTAGTTTACAGCTATAGATAGTTGTGTGGGGTAGTTTACAGCTTTAGTTAATGTTATATGGGGTAGTTTACAGCTATAGATAGTTGCGTGGGGTAGTTTACAGCTGTAGTAAATGTTATGTGGGGTAGTTTTCAGCTATGGATAATAATACGTGGGATAGCGAAGGACTTTTCAAAAAATGTATACTAAACATTCCCATACAAAAACCTTTCTGCCCGGTACGATATAGACAGACCAATCAGAACCGTTAATCTAATATGAGGCGGAGTTAATGCGATGACGGTGCAGAGAAGCACTGTGGAGGCATCTTAACCAACAACAAAGAGGGCTCCCTCTGATGTAGACCGGTATGTGACTCCGTAATCAAGTATTAAACATACTTGACGGTGTGTTTTCAGTAAAAGAAGAACAAATGACTGCAAAGTTTTTGTTGAGCAAGCATGTTGCCCGTTTACAATTGATAAGTCGCTTAGTGCTGCGTCACTCGTTAAGTTGCCATGATTAGTTGTAGGCCTATCCAATAGCGTCCAGAAGCATTTTGGTCCAGGCCCGTTGGTGACACCCCATGGAAATCGAAACTGAACGGAGAGGTTTCAGGCAAACTGCAGTTTGCGATACAGAAATTTGCAGCAGGGAACTAATGATGCAATCACCGATGAGCCCTTGATGTGTCTATTAGGGATGGACTATAAACCAATAAACTTAGCGCAAGAAAATATGCCGCGATAACGGTGATATGTTCCTTTAAATACATATCCGATATACGTAAATAACAACAGAAATGACTGTGAGTCAGCCTGCACCTAGGTAGTAGCCGCCACCACAAGTTAAACAACAAAGACAACCAACAAATGTGTCTGCTTTTTCAGCACTCACCCGAAACAAAAACATAATTGGAAATAATAACTACTGCAAACTGTTATGACCAAAGATAGGTTGCCTATAAGCATGGTTAAAAAAACAGGGCTTCAAGAAGCTAATGAGGGTCATGTATGTCACGTATGTGCTGCCTGCTTGGGCAAAAATATTTTTCCCTCAGCTCTACTCTCTTTTGTTTACAGATTTATTTAATCAATGCTCAGCATACCACCACCAAAATGTTTGAGCGATGTTTTAAACATTTACTTTTAGACATTTACTGTGGTGGGAATCAACAGTCTTATCTGTCACTATCTAGAAAACCTTATATTACTATACACTTTTATGTAGACTATTGTCTACATAACTGCTCAGAATACTGTACTCAACCCTGCACTTTGGTATTTAATGCTTCTTTTGCACTTCTGGTGTGTGGTCAATTGCATTCATTTGCTCTGTTGCTGTACTCTGCTAAATTACAATAAACTTGAGTCTCAGTCATTATTTTATTTATTCAGCGCTTGTTTAATGTAACTCCATGTTGATTCAACCTAATGTTTTTCTGTTCGTTCTGATAATAAATCAGTTTATATTATAAACCATAATTAAACGTTTGGTTTCTTTAAGGTTCTGTCTTAAGGAGAATACTAGTGATGCACTGATTGATCCGCCACGATCATTAGTCTGTCCGGCGTGTGCAAACCTCTGCCTCCTAGCACACAAGATATTTATCCTAGTAGTAGTACAAGATGTGCAGCCTGCATAAAAGGCTTGCACCACATCACAGGAAGAAAAAAGTAGGCTACAAATATAAGCATTCCCCATGAGGTCGCCACATTGCCGTAGCCGATCGCACCATCTTCATAAAAAACCCAGCCACACTCACAAAAATCTGTTAGACTATTTATTCTATATACACATACGATACAATAATAACCAATGAAATGTCCAAGTCATATTTATTATGAAAAGCTTAGTAACAGCACCGCTTACTTGGCCGTCCTTTTTATTATTATTATTATATTGTGATAATAAATAAATATAAAAACAACATTATCATTTTTGGCCATATGGTCCGGTTTTTACTTTGCCAGGAAATGGTTTTATACAAAATATGTAAATTACAAACTACCCATCAATAAACAATAGCCTTATTAAGCTGTTCAGAAGTGTATCCCACTAGCTCTACAAATGAAAAAGCAGGTAAAGAAACATGTAGCCAATGGAGATTCTGTGTTGGAGAAACTGACTCAATATAGAACACAGATTAAACTGTTCGTGTTCATGTACATTGATAAACCATTTCAGCCTTTTTTTTCACACCAAAAACAACTACAGCAACTACAAAAACTTAAACACCAGTACTAGTTAAGATTGACTGTATTTGATGACAGCAGTTTGGTATTTCTGGAATTCCTAACATTCCCCTGATACATGAACTTCAGATAGATTTCTGAATATGAAAAAAGTTTTTTTTTTCAAAACAGACTTGTTCAACTAACGACTACAGAAAAGCAGAAGACTGTGTTCAACTCATCTGAGTTCTGCATCCCGCCTGAGACCAGGCCCTTCCAGTATTGCAAAAGCTGAGGAACCATTTCCCTGAGAGATGGAGACAGTGTTTGTGTCTACTCTAAAGAACAGTCTGGTCTGATCTGTCCCAGCGATATCAGCCAAAATGATAATAAAAAAGCAATGAAAATAACTCAGAAGAAGAATGTTATTATTCTAATCAGAGATCTACATTTCATTAAGTGCCGACGTCGGAGCCTTCCCCTGGGGGGCGACCACGTTGGATCCTGGAGGATAACAGTCAAACAGGTCGAGGACCGAGTATTGTTAGCAGGACGCTCTACAGAAACAGACCGGGTATTCATTATGAATGTGAATTGAATGAATTATCAAATACTCATCCCCTGCCTCATGTCGATGTCACTCCTTTGTCTAGTCTAATTGCATATCACACATATTACACATGACGGAGCATGGTTCTGGTAGAGGTACGTGGGGACAGTCCAGCCAGACGAGGACCCTGCTCTCTGGTGGTGGAACAGAGACTTTGATGCGCGTCTGTCAGACCTAGCCCTGTCATACCTTTGTGTACAGGCCTCCTCTGCCCCCAGTGAGAGGGTTGTTGCTACTGTTGGGAGATACCATCAGCCCAGAGAGTTCACACATCCTTCCGGAGAAAGCCGACATGCTTATCTTTCTGCACTTTGTGTGCAGACATCCACTCTCCACGATTCAACTGCATGTTCAATATTTTTCTCATATTCTATTTCCAGGTGGCAGAAAATAAAAAGGACCACCGGTGCAATGAAAACATTTTACAATTTACCTAAATCCAGTCAATCTTTTGAAATGAACATTGGAATGGAACAGATGGAATGGAAGGTACTTGACAAAAGAAATGGCATTCCTGCAACAGAGCGGTGAAAAAGAGGCACGACCAAATTTCTGCACCAAATGAAAAACTAAGTGCCACCAGTTTCCCTAGCAGAAAATGTTAGTCTTGAGCCCTGCTTCGAGTCACCTGTACACACACCACCATCAATGTATGCAAGATCAATCTATATCTGTGGCTGATAGCAAGAAAAAGCTGGGAAGGTTTTATCAAGCCAAGCCATCAATCAAAGTGCAGAAAGCAGGCCTGGCCGATATGGCTGAAAGACATATCATGATATAACTTGATCATATTGATCGATATCGATGACTAGTGGTCTTTTTAATGACCTAAAAAGACTAGGAATAACCATGCTGGATTTAAACACTTCTGTTTAACACCTAATATGACCTTCCACTGTTCTTCATTGATAAGTATGGAACCTGCATGGAAAGTATGGAAAGCTGCTAGATTCTGTGGTCCAGTCCCTTATCGATATATATTGAACATGTTTTATATTGATATTGATCAAAAGTCTATCACGATACGATCCTTTATTTTTTTATTGCTCAGGCCTAGCAGAAAATGAGCCATTGTTTACATCCAATTTCCTTATAACAAAAATCATGATCGTCTATTTGGTCTTCTAAAGAGAGAGAAAATAAATAAGTGACATCTGAGAAGAGCAGAGCAGAGCATAGAGGAGAGATAGCGAGGCAGCGAGAGAGTTGAAGTGGGCCTGTGATTGGTCGGACTGTTTGTCCAGATGTGGTCCCGCCAGCTGTATCCAGGCTGGACAGCGGAGCAGCTATTGGATTTCCTGCCTGCACCCCCGCTGGCAGCAGCCCGACACTATGTGGATTACATAAGACCTTTCCCTCCCACTCCCTATTGGCGGGGCCCAGGGCTGAAGCCTTCACACACACGACCACAACAGCCAAGTATGAATCCTCGTAACCATGGAGGCACAGGCATCCAACCAAAACACATAGGGAGGGGGAGCTTAAAAGATACCGCTTCTGTTCACACAGACACACAACCATTGAGCAATATAGGCAGATCAACAGCCCGCTGTACGGTGATGCAAATCATACATCAAACGGCCCTGGGGGGAGAAACCTGACCCAGGTGGAGGGTGTGCGTGGCATTACAGATCCACCGCTCAGTCTTTGTGCTGCGTACAGCAACGGCTCACACATCCTGCTCAGAACCCTCGGCTCAAAGTGGAGCTGGAAGAGCACGGGGAATGCCTTGCTTTTGTTGACCTACTTCCTCCGATTAATAATTCAGGAGCACTGAGAAGGTTCTGCACTGCGTGGCGGTGTGGAACCGCCGTTTGTGCCACACGGCAGCAGGCTACACCGCCCGGAGCGACCAATAATCCATTTCACATGCTTCCTCAGGGGTGGAAGTCAACGGGTCTGATTTAGTGAGTGGATGAGGAGGGAGTGAGGGAGGGAGAATGGGCGCCCGGGTGTGCACTGCATCAATTTGTGGCAGTGTTCCCATTGTTAATGGTATGGCAATACTTCAGTATTCTTCTAACAGCAATTGCACACAAGATATAGCTGACAGACCCGTATAATTCCGTTTTAAAATGTGGGGCTTTCTAGGTTATCGTTTGGGTGATGTGTGGGGAAAGCCCAGACCACGTGTGAACATATTATGAAACCTTAATAGGAATACAGTCACATCCTTGTTCAATGTAAACATGCCAGTGTCTATTAAATATATTATTGAATGTTGTATTACTAATAGTAAGATTAACATTCAAATACATGGAAATATGTATTGTAAAATATACATCAAATGCTAAAATAGCATCCTTAATGTACATGGCCATAACACTCATAGGGGACTATGGTATTTCATGTTACATTCACAGGAGGGACCAAAAAGGCTGGTGCAAAAAGAACGGCAAAAGAACTTTACCTTCGTTAAGAAAAAATTTATAAAGGGTAATAAATAAAAACATAGATGGAAATCAATATCAGACAAAGAGCTGAATAAAACAGCTCTGCATAAAAAGAAAGACAGGAAACAATGTTCTTTGCTTCATTACTAGTTCCCGTCTGTGTCCCGCAACAAATACGAAGTGAATCGCTTCATATAAAAGGAGTCAAAGTCGTGTAGGTATATACGGCTCCTCAAAATACAGAAAGAACGGAAAGAATAGGCTCATATTATTGAATAATGTGGTTTGTTAACTAAAAGTAGGGAGCGTAATCAGAACGTTTTTTATTGTTTGTCACTCCCTGTATCAGCTGGCTCTAATGCTAATTGCTTGATGGAAGATTAATCTTTACAGGCTGTTCTAATGTATATAAAACATTTACACCACTCATTTATTATTTTCCGTATCATTCTGTATTTCATTTAGTCACCACCACCAACAAGTCACCCTCGTTATCCATGCCCTGTTAGACAATGTTGGCAGAACGGCGCAAAGCCGGGGGTCAATGAAATATTGCATTGTTTTTTTTATATCAATGGAACAAACATACATGCATACAATCAGGGCTAACATTTAATTTTTCAAAATGGGGGGAATTCCCCCCTTAAGAGCTCCAAATAGGGGGGATTTTGAAAGTTTGGGGTGGATACTACTTGCAAGCTTAATTACATTTGGGCCCCCCAACAATAATTTAAGGGATTCTCTTAATGAAATTCCTTATACAAATGTCCTCATGTGAGATTATTTTAACTGTCGTGTACTCTTCTGCTTTATCTTTGCTCAGTTGAAAAATAAAGAAAAAAAGAAATCAAACACTTTGTTTGCAATGAATTCATTCACTTTTAATCCTTTTACATGTACTATGGAAACAGTAGTTGCCGACTTATTTTCTATACAGGTTCTCCCTCTCCTCTCTTAATCACATCTTCATGGTACATCAGTATCCTTGATGTACCATCAATGTGTACCGATTGTGCAATACCCGCGCTGAAATTGTAGAGGTACGCTTAAGCCAGCGGTCCATTTTTTGCCTACTCTACTGCACTACTACCGATGAAAATAATTGCCAAGAACAGCACATGGGTCGTGTACCTTGAGAGGGAGAGAGCGAGAAGGAGCAAGTGCAAAGAGGTTCTGTGTGCTGGTGCGCGCTCGCCAGATCAAAGATTGTACAAAGGACATGTGCCACCGAAATCGGAAGACGATTCATCAAGTGAAGTCAATAGACCCGAATTCACACTGTCGCAATCTTATACATTTCCCACGCTGAAATTTTAAGCCCTGCATACAATGATCATTTATCACAGCACCAAAATTGGATAAAATGTTGGCTTTCAAGTCTCAAGAGAAACTTGAGTCCCAAAGCAGTCAGATCTCGAGTAAGTCAAGTCTCCCAGCTGTTATCCCAGCAGTCTCCCAGTGTAAGTAAAATCAAAGCGCGCCGTCGTAATTACGGTACCCAGTGAAGTCTTGGATGATGTGTAATCACTTTCCTGGCGGGGCTAAAGAATATCATTTTCTACTAACTTTTTCATTTGGTGGCACCAAATGTCATGTACCTCTTTGTACTAGAGCCGTCAATCCTTCTCTATATCCCATTCCTTATTATTTTTTAGGATTAAAATATTAGAACACAAGGCGTGATACCAAATGCTTTAAAATGTCAATGTACTGCTTTATCATATCACAACATCATATGCAGGGTGGTAACTGCATTTAAGCAAGAATTAAGCAAGAATGCTTTTCTGGGGTCAGTAATCCATACTACACTAGCCCATATGGACTTCCAAATCATTGTCCAAATGCTCCATAAATCCACCCTTAAATTCAGGTTGATGGACAAGCAAGGCTTAACATATAGGGAGCAGCATACCATGTATAGAAGGTGAACAGCAGGTGATTTAATGGGGTTATGGTGGTGGCATCTCTTTGGTTCGTACAAAAAAGCGTTATCCATCTCATCTTCCCAATGTAGATTCGATTTCTGACCAATATGCACCTCAAAAAAAAAAAAAGAAACTGAACAAAGTAAAAGCATGTGGTGGTATAGTCCAAACACAGCTACATACCATCTGGCCTACACAACTTTCACCGGACTGCATTCCTCCACTGAGCTTAGCATCCCTAAGGCCTATGTCCTTAGCCACACATTTGCAAATAAGCTTCCTAGAGTACACAATTGCTCTGCTACAAACTGGCACACAAGAAACCAGACTACAGATATTGCAGGAGACAAGATTTCATAACCATGTTTCCAAAAAAGAAACCCCAAGCTAATCGTCAGGTTAAATATAACCACACCCCACAGCGGCAACCAACATTCAAACGCAATGTCCTCTAACAAGCTGTCATCACTGTTGCATAACCGAGTCAAGTGAATCAATTACCACAGAGCCACTTTTAATCGTGGCTAATCTGCCCTTCCCCTCTCTCCCTTGCTCAACTCCCAAGTCAACTACAATAATGTAAAGTTAAATCACAGTTCCAATTCTAATAAATAACAGCAAAAGCAATACCAAGTGCAAACTCTTAAGACTTCTACTCCTCCCGAAATTCTTCTACATAAAACAGTTATTTTGACCAAAAGTAACCATGTCTGCTTCTCGTGCAAAATATGACTCCTCTCCTGAGATGACCATTTACTGCTTGTGACAATCTGGTTATTAAAAGTTAATGAGCTAAACCATTACTCCTTAATTGTTCACATTGCATGTTAAAGCAAGGGGGAGGCAAAGTGGAGAAACCACTTGAAGTACGATAGAATTGAAGTTACAGAGGTCCTCTATATGATGTAATTGTCATTCTTGCACAAAATATAAGGACTACAGCATTTTTTTTATATTGAATTCTGCTCACATAATGAGTTCTGACTGACCTTATATAATCAACTTTCTTTGTTCAGTTTCCCGAATATATTCATTGATCTAATATAATGTCCTTGCAATACAACAACGAGAGAGAACAAACATAAAACACTGCAGAAGGAACTTCCATTCAAGTCCACTGTTGGCAGGGCAGTAAGACACAACAAACAATGAATGTGCAGGCTAAATTTGGCTGAACTAAAAATGTCCCTGTGTTTGAAAAACCTTCTGGCACTGTAGAATAGATTTAAGATAAACAATTAAAGTCTCATGGCAGATGAGCTAAAATTGGTGTTGACAGAGTCCACTTTCTTTTTCTTCATATTTGTATTGACCATTCATGTTCCTGGGAGTGCTGTACACTAGAATTGTCAAATCATATAGCTACACTCCACCACAGAACTGTGGTGGAGTGTAGCTATATGTGACTGACAGGAAAGGGCATTTTGGCTGTTCTGCTAAATTGACAGGTTCCGCATTTGTTCTACATGCTGAAATGCTTCTTTCACATTAGGGCTTGGCGAATTTGCCCAAAAAAATATATCTACAAGTCTATAATTTGCAGCATTTTATTCAACCCCCTTTTTCTAATGTATAAATGGGGACCATATCTTTTATGATGTAATATGTCACCACATCTGTGATCCCCTGCCACCGGGAGGCTTTCTTGTCATAAGGAGTGACTGCCTTGGTTACCAGGCGCTTTGAGGCTTGATCTGGCATCTGCATCCCTTGGTGCTACACACAGCTGCATGTCTGTGGCAGGTGCTGGAATAAGACGGTTGCGTTCCCCATGAACAGGGCAATAGGTCTTGTATGATTGTCAACTTAGTAATCTATGCAATTTTAACACTCTTACACTCTTTCTTTAACAGACTTAAATTTAGCATCTCCCAAAAACACTAGGTGAAAGTTTCACTCTGTCTCAATCACATGTAATGGTCTTTTCATGACGCCCAGGTGCCCAGGTGCCCGTTATACTCTTGGACGTTGCGACAGGGGACAAGGGACACCAGGGGCGTGTGTGTGGACATGTAGCTCTGTCAGGTCTGGGCGTTGATTTATTTTGATGTCAGCGTCCAAGTGAGGGTTAAGCTTCTCAGTATAACACCACGGTGTGTGGGACACAAAAAAACTAACACAAAGCTGCCGTGGGTCGTAGCACACCCCATCCAACCCAGAACAAAATGCATTTTATAAACAGTGTTTGAATCCCAGCTGAAACAGCCAGGTAACTTTCTCTTTAAGGCAAAGCGTTGTACATAAGAGGGCAAACCAATACAAAGTGAGATATAGCTACTTGTATGGGTCAATTTACCTCAAAATAAACATTAAAATCGGGTACACATCTACATTTCTTTTTTTGTCCCATTCCAATATCAATTTACACATTCTAATCTAGTCTAGTCTTTTTTTTTTTTTACAATTCAAATTCAATATATTCAAATTCAGAATATTCTTTGACAGCCATAGTGGTTTTGCCGTTCGGCCATTTCACCAACCGTACAAAAGTAAAAATGCTAATTACTCTATTAAACAATATTGAGCTTTAATTAAACTGAGGAACATTGTGTACAAACACAGTATCATATTATACATAAAATTAAACCTGTTATTAAAATCGACAATGCATTGCTCGTCTCCAATTCAAATGTATGGCTTTCGAGGTCCAGCTGAGGAGCTCATACCCCCCGGCCAACAAAGACAGGCCTTTGCCCATTCTGTTGTAATGAAAACCACTCTTCATAAATCCTGCTGCGACTCTGTGAAAACCAGGGAGTGACAGGCCCAGGGTCCGTCTAGCCACCAGATCCCATTAACCCCTGGGCAGGGAGTCCCAATGTACCAGCTCCCCTTTGTGTTACGGCCACAATAATATCGCCAGCGAGGACAACAGCGATGTGAGTGAGTGAGCGTGTGAGTGTGAGAGATGAATCTTAAAAAGAGAACATGTGATTTGTGATAAGTGCTCCTCGCCATAGGGCAAATATGGTCTACCCTGGCATCTTGGAATAGCATTTCCATCTAACAATATCTGTAAACTAAAAACGTCTCTCAATTACAACATAATGATGCAAGCGCCTTTAAAGACACCATCACAACCAGTGATGGCATTTACCAGGTCCAGATTGACCCAAAACATTTTGACTTCACATCCCTGACCCATGCAGGTTTATGTTTGAAATGGGGATCATTCATAAAGTCAACATACAAAAACAGCATGATGTCAACCTGCCGATCTTGGAGAACAATTTGGACCCTAATTTATTCCAAAATACTCAAAGCAGTTGTTAAAGGGAGTAAATGCAATTTTAGAAGTAAAGATTATTCACCCCTTTTAACCTTCTAATACACCTTTCAGGCCCCATATAAGCCAGAGTTAGACTGTAACTTAGAATGTACTTCAAGCCAAATGCTTATGATTTAATTCATGTTTCAGGCAAACCAATTTGTATGTCAGATAAAACACTGTTCACTGCACTTAAAAAGCAAAATCACATGGTAAGGTGATTGCTGAGTGCAGACAGCACACCGATGGGTTATATTCAATTCTAGCAGCAAACACTGCCATGATTTAGGGTGGTTGTGCAGGGTTCCTCGTGCATTCATTTTATCTCTTACAATAAAAACTGATGCGGTCCTCAGTTCAGTGTCATAGTGGCATTAGGCTTCATAATCGGAGCAGAAATGTAACTAGTAGTAAAACTGTCTCCCCAAGGCATCATACTGAGCCTGGGATCATCTCAGTCCTCATTATCCTCTTGGCTCAAGGGGAGACAGCTCCTCATGCTCCTTTAACCCCTTCCCCTTCCAACACACAAGACAAAGTACGCCATTATTGCCCAGAACTTGAGGACAGCTGCACGGTCTAATCTCACACCATGGTGGATTATCATTAGACTTTTGTGATTTTAGTGGTGCCTTTTGGCAGCTGACCCTTTTTTAAAAATAGAGGAGCAATTGAGGGAAGGTTCACTGGATCAACAAACACAAACCGATTCTCTAAGCATACTAGACAGCGTGTCCCCTTGCTTGTGATGAGGATAAAATACAAGAAGCCTAAACATGTTTCATTCCAAAAGATCCTCAGGAAAATTGGTGCAATAGACCTATGCAGCACTGAAATTAGGTTAAGTTAACCAGGGTCTTACATTACAATAAAACATGAGTTGATGAGACCTTTAGTCCAGTGTAAACAAACAGGATTTGGACCTTATTAGCCAAGAAGTTACAAGCCCTCACAAAAATAAAGATTAGGCAACTGTTTTTTGTATGGATATGTTGTCGCCAGTTTTAAATGTACAATACAATAATGCAAATAATATAAAAAATAAAAATAAATTTAATTAGTTCATCGAGCTATTTCTTGTACAAGTCGGTGTCGATGTGTTTAAGTTTGATGCAAACTCTTAAAATGTAACAACAATGTTAATGTGTCGCAAGGTAAAACATTACCCAATACAACTCAATGACACATCTCAGTGGTTCACTAGTCAGTCATTGTTATTTGCATGAGGAGAACAACATCCACAATAGCAGCCTGTTAAAACCAGAGGAGAACACCAGCATACTGGGAACAATACCAGTACTTATAGTGGAGACGAGTGCACGGCGGATGACAGATCGCTGCTTCGCTTGACATCAGGCTATAACGTTTTGTGTCGAGGCGATTTCTACAGTCACATTATCGTAAAGGGAGGATATCAACACTTCAGTCTGACAGTGAAGCTCTCCACCATTAGTCAAGATCATTGCCCCAACTGCAACTGTTAACTTCAAACCAATGTTTACAAATGTAGCCAAAGCGTCGATAACCAAGTCCGATCCCCCCTGTACATTAAGCAACGTACGACATGGGACTTAAAGACCCACACAGGGTCAACTATTAACACATATATATATTTGTTTTTCATCACTATACGATCCCCTTCAATAAGAAGAAAAGCTAGCGCCACTTCCCTGGACCGCGGCTAGCATCGCTAGCTGTAGCATAACCTAGCCACATTAGCCATGTAGCACGTGTTGTTCATTATAACTGAAATAAATAAGCTCGTCTCCAGCGCGGCGTCGGCGTGACACGGCGCCAAGCGCGTCGGCCCGCGCGTCGAGTGTAACCGTGGGTCCCGACGGACCGGGAAACTGGCTTTATTTCTAGATATAAACAGACAACAGTGAGGAATGTTTCCGCTCCAAAGCATAGCCTGATCCCAGCGTCGTAGAGCCCAGAGTCTCCCCTCCCAACAACAACACGGAGCCCTCCTCCTCCTCCACACCGCGGTAGAGAGGGCGGCGAGCTAACCTTAGCTGCGGGTAAGAGGAGACCGTGCGGCGGCGTTATCTTACGCTCGTTTCGCCCCCGTCGTCGTCGAGAATCACTTCAGATCCGCCCGCCGATCGCTTTCTTCGATGAACAATTGACGTGTTCGCCTTCCCGAAATAATCCACATGTAAAAAAATTGTTTCCGTTTTCATACGCTCCACCGGCGGTTTGGGTAATAACTGTTTCCACACGCCTACTGGTCCGGTGCTCCTTCAGCGGCCGCGCTGCTGCTGCGAACCACAGGCTGGAGCGTCTTGTGGAGCGGCGCTCTCGATAGGTCCCCGGCGCTCTCGCTCCTCCTCTCAGGAGCGGCTCCTTTCACTCCCCGCACACACTCATGGCCCAGAACCTTGTTTCAGAAACGTCGAGAATTGCCTTTCGGCGTTTTCATCGCCGCCCTTCAAATCTACTTTTAAGATTAGTTGTTTTATGTATCGATCCCGGTTCAGCTTTTATCGCTCAGCGGGAGGTTATGAATGAGACATAAACGTCCTCCCCATATATGTGATGTACATTCTGAAGTGAGAAACCTCAGGGTCATTTCAAGTCCTGACACTCAGTCTGCATCTGTTCTGACTGGACTGTTTGATGCCCAGGGAGAGCCAAGCTGTGAACACACTGACTCTACATTGAAGAATAGTATTGGGGAGATGACAACAGTCCATGCTGTGAGCAGAGCCGACGGAGTGTCCTCTGTTAATGGATCCTCTCCTCCTGGGTCAAACAGCACAATGGATGTTGGCCTTGAAAGTCATTTCTCCATGTTGCAGCACATTTGCTTTTACATTTAACACTTAACTATGTCCATTAAAATAATAACATGGCAACAAATGGATCTTCAAATAGATCATTGTAGATATTTGTATGTGTTCGTAAATTACATACGCCTACCACACAGAGACAGACATTATGTTGTGAGATTTCTTGTCGGTTTGTCAATCTTGTTTTTTTTTAACTAGGAACTCAAACCTCTGTCAGGCTTGTCTTGACCTACATTTTGCTGATGTAAGGTGATAATGCTTCTTTCTGCTCTGCAGTCTGGGAGACAGCCAGCTTACCCCCATCTCTCCACCACGATCTCTCCATCAAACCGTCACAGCACAGGAAATAAGCGTTTACTCGAGCTGGGGTGGGCTGGAGCTCGTCTCATATCAGGGTTATCTATCCCCATCTTCGGTGATGCCCAATTAGTCGGAGAGCAGATAAAACCAAGCACCTCTCACAATGCTGGCTTAGAAGTCTACATCTGTGCTTCACGTGTAGGCACCAATTTAAAACTCCAGAGAGATCATAGTGGGGGTTTACTGAACTGATATGACATGAGAAATATGTTTATGAACAAACAAATGAAGTGGCTAAATCCCAATCACTTCGTTTTTCTGCAAATTTTGTTAGACCAAAAATAAGGAACCTTGTTAAAACGGGCACAACCTTGTTGTGTTTCCTATTCTGTTTTGATGGATCCATTGAGGTTGTATCAGTGGTTCAGAAACGAACGATACAAAGATACAAATAGAAGTTATTTTATATTCTCTATTTTTTTCCTACTCTTATTTTATTTGTGTGGTGCATTTTGTTTGTTTTGAGAATACACTGCTAAGGAATTCTAACAAATCACCTAGTGGAGAACCCTACTCTGCACTTCTTCATTTGAGGGACAAGACCAGATGTGTCTTAAACAGTCGTTAATTTACTGGCCTTAAATGTCAGCTGTGTATCTGCTGCAGAATGAAGGTAGATTGTGATCAAAACAACAGCAGACGATAGAGGACTGCGTGACGGGTAGGTTAATTGAGTCCCCCCTTAGGCCAGTGTTTTTGTGTTCTGAATTTGTATATCACCTGTGTGTGTGTGCGTGTGTGCGTGTGTGCGTGTGCGCATCCGTGTGTGTGCATCCACCTTCTATTCATAATCAATGCAATATCTCTATGCAAAAATAACTTAAAGCACCTCCATGCTTGCTTCAAACCTCTCGAGGAAGTTAACAGTGTCAGGGTTTCAGAACTGATGGATTCTAGTGTGGCATGTGCTTCTATTTATAACATGGTTATAATTACATGTCTGGTCCTTCCTTTGGCCGTGATGTACATTTTTAGTCAAGACATAATTCATCCTGCCACCGCTGCCATTTATTATTGTCATGACTCTGAGGTCGGAGGCAAGTCTGGGAAAATGTTATTCTCCGATCCCCACAGAGGCTGACGACAACCAAGGAATGTGTGAGGGTGTGTGTTTGTGATACTTGCGCACATGCACAAGTATGCAAGTGTGTGTTTGCATGTGTTTTCTTTTCATTTTGTAATAAAAAAATTGAGAAAGAGACTGATCTCTGTGTTTCTGTTCCAGATAGTGACAGTGACAGCTGTTTGTTAAATAGGGATATACTTAGAGATCAGGGGATCGTGATCCAGATTTCAGATTACTCCATAAGTCACGGCACTGCATTACTGGCAATTGCTTGCAGGCAGCACTAAAGTGCACCGCAGCAGTAGGAGAGACTACATCGCACCCCATATAGTGTAGCTAGGCTGCACATTGCTGGAATTTCAGCTCAACATCCTGTGTCAGCCTATACCTGGACCACAGCCAACACACACACACACACACACACACACACACACACACACACACACACACACACACACACACACACACACA
>JAOPUD010000140.1:17071088-17088301 GCA_027122715.1 Trisopterus minutus | reverse complement strand
CACACACACACACACACACACACACACACACACACACACACACACACACACACACACACACACACACACACACGAGGAATTGCAATGGCAAAAGACCATTGTGATTTATCCTTTGCACGATCTCAACCTGCTGCCAACACCACAAAAACAGAACTTCTCAACTTCACACTTCTAGCCTTCCCGCTCAGCTCATGCTGCCCATTCAGCACCTATTTCCCTCCCTACCACCCTGGAGGGAGGATCTCCCCTCCTCCGCGTTTCTTCCCTTGGCTGTGGGTTTTATCCCGCTTCCCTTTGGAGGCATTAGGGCGAGGCAGCATCATAAACAGTGGGCCTGTGTGGGCCTTGGAGACGGTAACTGTGACTAAGGGCTTCTGCAATGACAATGACCGGGGGCGCCACCGCCAGCGGGCCGTCCCCGGGGCTCAAGAGACGCACCTTCTTCTCCTTGGCTATCCGCTCGGCGCGCTGGGACGCCACCTGGATGGGGGGCAGGGGCTTGTCGTAGCTGATTCCGCTGGGGAGCACAGAGACAAACGGACGAGGGGGGCGAGCGGTTAGCCTGGGGTGTTTGTTGACGTTGGCATGAGAGAGAGACGGGAGTCCAGGCCAGCCTTACCTCTCCGCCAGCACCGACGCGTGCTTGGGATTCTTCTGGAAGGGGTTCATGCCAAGCCTGCAGAAATTGGATGGATGTCGATAAATATCCATAGTCACTCCATTTATACTAGGGGATTATTTGCTCCAAATTGTTTTTATATGGCACATTCATTTAGGTCCAATTTATATATATACAGTATATATATATCATCCAATAGTTTTTTTTTTACTTTATATTCCAACACAGCCTCACCAAACCACAGGGGCATGGCCCCGTGTGTACCATGTGACCTGCGGTGCTTACAGTGGCTTGATGGGCGGGCTCCTCTTGCTGGCGATGATCTTCATGAGCTCGAAGCGGCTGTTGTAGAGCTGGATCTGCGTGGCGTTGTCGTCCTGGGTGTAGATCTGGCAGGTCCGCAGAGGACGGCTGTTCTTGGACTGATGGAGGAGACACACACACACACCAAGTCACATCAATATCCCAACAATAGCATTCGCTTACACCACTCCAACAAGAAGGGGCAGCTGAGGTACCTTGTATATGCTTTTTGTCTTCTTCTTGGGGTTGGCCTCGTACATCAGCTGTAAGGGGGGGGGGAGAGAGCGGGTGTGCTTAGCATCGTCGCCACAGGGCCTTGAACATCGCGTGGCGTTCTCACCGTCCCCGCTGTGTCTCACCTTGCCCTCCTCGCGGGGGATGATGACGTTCTCGTAGCGGTTGCGGCACTGCTTGGGCGAGCGGTAGATGCGGCTGCAGGAGTTGACCACGTCGCTGACCAGGTCCCAGTTGGGCGTGTGGGCGGGGGACACGATGGTCAGGTTCAGGGGCAGCTCCAGTAGCTGCTTCACAGCCTGCACAGCGGGAGGGGGGACACAGTCAGGGCCGTTCATAGAACCTCCCAATATGGAGCAGAGCCGTTCAATACGAGCTAGTAGAGCTGGTAGTACGACGCTAGCAAAGAAATACTACGATGCTGTTGCTTTTTAAATCCCTGCAGTTGCAAACAATGCGCTAAGGATCTGCTTTTTGAGTCCAGGTTTCAGCTTGGAGGAGTCATGTGATCAGCCTCACCTGACCATCGCTTTGGAAAAAGCGTCTGCCAAATGACAGCTGACGTAAATGTGATACACCAAGAAGCATCAGACCCGTGTTCCAATACCAATACTTCCATGAGTACACTTAAACGTAGTACACTATTTGCACTCACTACTGTAAGTGCGCTTATTTTCAGTAAGTGTTGTTCCAAATTCAATACTCTGCGGTGCACTTACCAGAAATTACGATCTCGACTGCCGTACCCCCCAATAAAAATCCCGCTTTAAACGGTGAACCCTTTGGGCCTAGCGGCAATAAAAAGCTATAAAAGCTACAAAATGACTCCATAAATGCAGGCTATGTGGAAAATGCGCCAGTGTTGGCTCAGTCTGGCTCCGCCTCTTCCACTACACAACTAAGATGGCTGCTGTCGAGTACGAAAAGTGTACATAGATCCACGCTCAGCGGTTTGACTGTTTTGAGTACACCATCGTTTCAGTACACTGCTTTCGCCATGATCTTAATTGGAAACGTACCTACGTACCCAAACTAAGTATAGTACGTACGGGAAGTATGGATATTGGAGTACAGCACAGGTTTCTGGATAAAAACGTTCCCTTCTATAAACTCCCATGTCACTTCTTCCAACCAAACCCTGTCCCCCCCCCGTCACACACCTGCAGCAGGGCCCAGTCCTCGCTGATGAGCCACTCGGGGTTGTCCTGGCCCGCCTCCATGGCCGGCTTCACCAGGGAGGGCAGCGGCTTGGCGAACGGCGCCTGCTGCTTCAGGGAGAAGTTCTTCTTCTGGTCCTTCCCCTCGCGCCGCACCTTCAGCATGCTGGCCTTCTCGAAGAGCGAGCGCGGCGGGATGACCGTCTCGCCGTGCCCCTTCTTCTTCTTGCGCGCCGCTGATGGAGCACAAGAGCGCACACACACACACGCCGCTGGCCATGAACATCACACGCATCACAAGTGACGGACCAATAGAAAAGAACGGGGTTGATGGGGGGGGCGAGGCAGGGCAGTGGTCAGGGAGTTAACAGCACCCAACCAAAAGGTTCCAGGTTTGATTCCCCCCCCAAGATCTGCAGCATATCTATCGGTATCCTGGTTAGCTTGTTAGGGACAGAGGCTTTGGTACAAAGTGGGTGTTTTAGGCAAATAGGCCGGCCTGGCTTACTGCAGACTTAAGCAGTGAACTCCTCGACACGCCGCCTCCATATAAGTAAACTCAGAGGAAAGAGAAAGAGAGGCCCCAGGTCACCTGAGGGGTCCATCTTGAGCCTCTTGTGCTCCTTGCGGACGTAGACGGGCGGCAGCTTGGCCTCGGGCATGGGCGCCGCGTCGTACATCAGACACATGACCGAGTCGATGTAGATGTCGTTGTCGTCCTGAGGCGGAGTGGGCGGAGTCCAGAGCTGGAGGGGCGGAGGACGGAGGTTAAGAGGTGGGTCTCAGGAGATTGAGTACATTACAGTGAGGGATGAGAATGTGCAATAGGGGAATACAGGCAGTTGAGACAAGTGGAAAAGGTCATCACCGGCATGATTTCCGTGTGGCCGTCTTCTGCGTCAAACACATACTCCTGTTGACGGGCAGAAGAAGAACACAAAGAGCACGTCAAGCGTCTGTTTGAAGGACACGGACACTGTAGGATCTACAGATGCAACGCTCATACGTTAAACTAATCAAAGGGATCTCAAAACCACGTCTCATTAGAGATGCTCGGATGGTCCCAGGCGGCTCCCTACCATGTTGTAGGCATCTTCTCTGGTGTAGGTGAAAAGATCCTCCTCTCCGTCTGTGAACAGCTGGTCCGCTTCCTCGGCCTTGAGCTTCTGGAGCTGCTGCACCTCCCAGCTCCTCTTGGCGCACTCCATCCTCTCCTGCGGGGAGAGACAGTGGTCTGAGTGGTCCGTCTGATGTCCACCATTCACTGGACTCACACGTTGCTCGCATGAAAGGCCCCTGAGGGAAGGAGGCCACTCACCTGCCGTTTTAAAACATTCAGGCTTCAGGCAGTACAAAAGAATAACCATTTGGTGCAACTCTACAATATCATCTGCGTAATTAGAGCTAGTTTGTGATGGGTGCCACCGACGGCATGTGTTGCATCACTTTTGATTTCCTACTTTGTCATTGGCGGAAGATAGAGGATTTAGTTTACAAGCCGTTTCTTCCTGCAGACAAAACATTTGATTTAAATCAATCAGCTTGTCAGGCACTGCCAGCGAACGAACAGCAAACCAACGAGGCAACAGGACAAATGCTGTCTTCCACTTAAAAGTAGTACACTATCCGCGACTGGCATTTTTGCATTTTAAAGCATAACGGTTTCCACAGATTCTATTTGTTGAGTTACAGTGAGCACCGTATGATTCACAAACTCCTTCAGACCCCCCCATCGGGAGCCTCGGTGTGTTAAATCAGCACTTAGCCCTTCCACCTCCCTGCTCTGCTAGACGATAAAGAGTGTGATGCGTCTCAGGCGGGTACCTTGAGTAGGCTCTCGTCGTCGCCGACGTGAAGGTACTCCAGGTAGTGGAGGGCGTACCTCTCGATCGGGGTGAGCTGAGGACGGGAACGACCGTTAGGAGGGTGGCTCAGAGAGAACAACTGGACTAAAACGAAAGACGTGACGATAATACAGACGGCATTACTCGGCCCTTCACCTGGTCCATGACGGCGTTTAGCTCCTCTATCTGAGCCGGTTCTTCTTTCAGCCCAGACTCCTCCGGCGCCTCCTCTTTCACCCCCGACGCCTCCTGCATTTCTTTACTCGGCTCCTCCGCCTCCTCCTCTTCCGCCTCCTGCTCCTCCCCCTCGTCCTCCTCCTCCTGCAGCTGCTCTGTGCTGTCCAGGGTGATGCTGTGCAGGGCCTGGATGTAGGGCCGGGCCACACGGGGGGAGATGGCCTCCGAGGGGGAGGGCTCCTGGTGCAGCACCACAAACTCCTCCACCTTCTCCCCGGCGCTGGCCTCCACCTCAAACAGGTCCTGGATGGTCCGCTACAGAGACATGGCATTAGAGGCGTTCCTACACGTCTTACTACAGTCCTAATCTCTGGTGCTACTCTGTTAGAGCAGAACGATTCAGAGCCTGGGCTGAGAACCAACAACTGCTCGGGCGGAGCTACTCCTTGTTTCCGGACTCATTACTTATTAGCGATATACTACCAAAGTAAACTCATTTGCACGGGTGGATGAAGGTTTCAGAAAGGGAAAGTAATAACTGTATTTCGACAGTGGCCAGACTAAGCTGTGTTGATTTAAAACCCTGAGACACTATTTTACAGTTTACTACTTCTGGCCAAGAAAGTTTTTACAGACCCCCGCCAACAGCGGCATTAAAAAAATATGCAGCGAAAGACAGTGAAGCACCCATTCATCCAGGTTTAAGCTGCCATCAGCCTGTAGATACTAATCTAAAGGCTGATTGGTTAGACTTCAACTAGTGCAAAACTACAAACCAATTGAACAAATACAAAGGGCAGAGCTCTACATAGCACCAAAACAAGGTATACCCATCCCTACAGAATATACCCATCCCTACAGAATATACCCATCCCTACAGAATATACCCATCCCTATAGAGCAGGGAACAGAGGTATCAGTCATGTTTGTTCACCTGTGTGAGGAAGGCCAGGGTGTAGTCCGTGCCCTGAGCGGCCACCTCTCTGATGAGGTCCTTGGTGCCGTTCTTCAGCAGCTTCTCCTCTATCGAGTTCCCGCTCTCCAGCCTGTGGGAGACGACCAGCATTAAGAGCGTTAGCCCACGTGGCACTGCCGACAGGGTGGGCTGGTCTGGTGGGGGCAACTCTGTTGTCCCGTTACGACAGCTCCTGCCCAATGCATAAACTCTTCCTGCTTCTCGTAGGAACAGTGAACGAGCTACAGGAACGAGGAGGCGGGAAGAGGTTTTGGAACATAGCCAAGGTCTAGCATGCCAAAGACGAGCTGAAAGTATTACAAAAAGGCAGGTAACATTTCCATACAGGGCATTTAGCCAACGTTTTTATCCAAAGAGACTTAACAACCGTTCATACACAGATTCACACACCGACGGCAGAGACGACCGCGCAAGGCGACAGTCAGGGTCACCTGTATATGTGCATGTCCTTGGAGCGTCCGATCTTGTCGCACCACTCCTGGGTGCGGGCGTCCATGCTGGGGTCCAGGTCGGCGTCGTAGAAGATGATGGTGTCGGCGTCGAACACGGGCCCCACGGCGGAGCAGCAGCGGTTGGTGAGGACGCCGCAGAACACCTGCCGGTTCCTGTTGAAGCGCTTCATGCGCTCCTGGGGAGACCACCAGGAGGACGCAGGTCAGGGAGTGCCCTCCGTTTGGAGGCCGTTGTGTTGGATTTGTAAGGGCTTTGCGCTTGACGCTTCGCCATTTATACCGTCTGTTTTGTGCCGTTTGTCTTGTCCTTATTAAGCATTTAGTTTAGCTTTTACCTTAGCGTCTATTTTGGTTTGCAGTAGGCTGTTGTGCAACAACCAAATTTCTCCTACGGGGGATTAATAAAGTATCTATTCTAATCTTATGTTGTTTTATTATTTGAATGACTCATTGTTGAATAAGGAGAAGGGGGGGGCATTACAAAAGATCTCAAAGCAATCAAATGCTACCTGCGGTCACAGACCTTTTGATAGCATCGATTTTAAACGCTCAATGACTCACTTACAGTGGAACAACTTCTCTGTTACATGCATGTAGGGCAGTAAGGAGTAAGCTGCAAGAGATTCTGGGTGTGATCCCCAATATTTCAGCAAAGCCTAAAACCCGACCTGCTCCTTAACAATCTGCATCTGAGTTCACTGTAAGCCGCTTTGGCTAAAAGTGGAGATTTGAATTGTAAATGTTTTTTGACTGATGAGCTGGGACTCGGTTGGGGTTGTGGCGCTGTGATCTGCCCTGAGCTAAACTGATAGCCAAGGAGCCATTGTCTGGTCGTCATCTCTTTACCTGGCGTTCCTCTGGCGTGAGGCTCTCGTCCACACGCACGTAGGGCAGGTGTCTGTGGTCCAGGAAGGCCTCCAGGAGGTCCAGCATCTTCGGCATCTGGGTGAAGATGAGGACCCGGCGGCGCTCCGACCGCAGCTTCTGCAGCAGGATGGCCATGGCCTCCAGCTTCCCTGTGGAGACGGAGCGATGGAGAGGGTTGGTTTGTATGATCATCCGTATCAAACCCCCATAGAGAATCCATGTGGATTCTAAAAACCCTGATGCCCCTCAAAACAAATGTCATCAACTTATTTTGGTTTCCAAAGGCGGGACCTCCATCAACCACATAGGGCTTGATGATCGGCTTTAAAGGAGTTGGCTGAAGGTAACGGCACAAGGCGGTGGCAGGCTCACCCGAGTCCATCTGCATCAGCTGCAGGTCAGGACAGGGGAGGATGTGTCTGGAGGCCAGCCGCTGGAGGGCTCTGCTGTGGGGGGCGGCGGCCTCCGTCAGCCGCCGACTGGTGGACTTCTTGTCCAGACTGTAGGGGACCGGGGGATTGGCTGCGTAGAGATGAGGGGGCGGGGCTACAGCAGCAGGCACGACACATGACAACCTGAGGGAAAGATGCGAGACGGATATGAGTTTGGTAAACATGCCCACAAATATAGAGAGGAGATGAAGATGATGGTTCAGCAGTTTCTCTCTTCCTGACAGCGTGTCAATTAAATTGTACCTTTTCTACCAGCCACTGCTCTCTCTGTGATTGTGTCTATGTATGTGTGCGCAAGCGTGTGTCTAACCAAGTCAGTGGTATTGGGACACTACTTGAGCTATTCTTATCCATTGCATGGATTAAGATGAATACATCATGAGCTCTCGATGGAGGAGGGGCCCACCTCTTGATGAGGCTGTGGCCGGCCTCAAGCCGCTGCTCTTCGGACTGCATGCCGCTCTGGAGGTGGGAGGTCGTGCCCACGAAGGTGTGCTGAGCCCTGAGGCAGCTCTCCCTGCCCGCCCAGCGCCAGCCCCTGGAGGGGAGGGCGGAGGGGCCGGCCTCGGGGCCCAGGGTGCAGGCCTGGAGCAGGTCGGAGCCCAGCAGCACCCTGCGGCCGCAGCGCCGCTCGTTGGCCTGGAACAGGCGGCCCAGGCGCTCCTTCAGCGCCTGGCTCTTCTCCTCAGACATCTCCTGGAGACCACAACAGGAGGGAGGGGCTCTTTTAGTACGGGTCAACGAGTACATTAGGAAGGAAGCGCATGTCTAAAATGTGTCAAAATCTGTTACTTTGGCTGACAATACATTTAACTCCGATTATACTTTTTAACATTATTATACCTAAGTCAGAAATAATAACATGCCCACAGACTTGTTCTAAAGAGCATAGAGCTTTTAGCCTGAGCATAAAGTAAGACTATAATATTCCACGTTTGTTTTCAAGGTTGTATCAGCGATTCTAGGCCGAAACATAAATGATCACATTCATCTGATCTTTCCTCACGATCCGTTAGCTGTCCGCCCCATAAGCAGGCTGTCAAAAAAACCTGTCTCTGTAGGCAGCCTGTGCTCTGAGATCACACACAAAAACAAATGGTACTACCAACCACTGAAAACCAAAATAAATAGTATCCCAACCGATCACCGACGGTGGGTGTTGTGGGGTTTTGCTTGTTCTGCGTTCATGATGGTTTCCACTGGAGGAACGAAACACGGAAGGGAGGGTCGAGCCGGGTCTGTTTGTTTGGGATCTCGCTTCAAATACCAACAGAAGTGACCTCACCCAACATCGCTGACACAACCTTTAAGGGATATTGAGTGGAACCGTTTTAGACCCATCTGTGAACACGGTGAGGCCTCACCTGAGGGACAGCCGGGGCAGCAGCAGCGGGCTTGGAGGGCGCTGAGGAGGCGTTGGTGGCCACAGGCAGGGCTGCAAACAGAAACACAACACTCGCTATGAAATGAGGAGCTCCACTTCAAAACCATGACAAATCCGGTAGAGGTGCTTGAAATAATGGACTGCCAACTTCAAAGAGGAACACATCGTTTCAGAATAGGGCGGCAGTCATTTATCCTATTATGAAATTAGCACCACTGCAAACCAAGACCAAAATGAAAAATGTTATTACTTAAAACAATTTTAAAGTATTTAAGCATAAATCGGTCGAATTCGACAGTTAGATTGGCGAGCAGAGTGCCTGGCCACAATTCAAAATGGCACGGATGTAAAAGGGGGTGGAAAGGCATGTGAACTGGTTCACCTTGTGGGGCCACGGAGGTGGGGGTCGGGGGAGCCGCCGGTGAGGCGTTGGAGAGCGAGGGGGTCTGGGCCACCGTCTGCATGACCATGGAGCCCTGGGGCCGGAGGATCTGCTGCCCGGGGGCCGACACGATCTGCAGGATGTTGCCTAGAACCAGCATGAAGGACTAGAATCAGGAGGCTGGTGGGGTTCACGTGTGAATGCAGGGAGCCCCATGAGGAAAGGAAGAACTGAAAAGGTT
Organism: Trisopterus minutus; assembly: GCA_027122715.1. Lineage (NCBI taxonomy): Eukaryota > Metazoa > Chordata > Actinopteri > Gadiformes > Gadidae > Trisopterus > Trisopterus minutus. The sequence continues at coordinate 17,079,213 of JAOPUD010000140.1, read as the reverse complement.
ACGTTTTTTTGAAAAACTCTGCTAAAAACTCTGGATTTCTTCGGTTGGAAATCGGTTGATGACTCACAGAACAGTTGCTAGGGTACCATGATTAGCTTCTGTGCAATCCAGAGTTTCAATGGCAGCAGAAACGGGTGCTTGCTTGGCTAGCTGATTATTAGCCAAGTTGGCCAAGAAGCTATCGACTAGGATTCGCATAACTGGGGACTGACTAGGACTGACCGGAGGACAGAAAAAGATGAGAGTAGAACGTGACCGTGGGGTTGTACATTACCGAGAGTACCTTGGAGCTGCAAGGGCTGTCCGGTGGTGAGCTGCCGCAGCTGGCTGGGGGACAGGGTGAACTTGTTACCCTGGAATTGCAGGGTGACGGGGGTCTCTGGCTGGGAGATGCGGCCAGCTGTGTTGGCCAGCTGGGCGATCTTCACCACGTCTCCGCCTTTGACAGGGAGGAAGGAAGGCAGGAAGAGAGGGATGGAGGGTGAGCAGACAGACAAAGGTAGCCAGGTACCGTGTCCTTCCAATGCAATTGTCCCCAACACAGTGGTGCATTGCAGTTAGTTAAAGTTCAGGGTGGAGGGGAGGGAGGAGACATGCAGCACCGGTTGGGGGGGGGGGTGGGTGGGTTAATTTGTGATTAACTTGTAATTGTGTATTAATTTGTAATCTGCCCACCACAACAGAACCGCCGGAAACCCCTATTCTGACCCTGTGGGAGGAAATCAAAAGGGCTACTGGCCCAGCCAGAACCGCCTGAAATAAACATCCATAAAGGTGCTGAAACGACTTTTCAATTACAACACGGAACCGGGATTGTGGATATCAATCTTTTGTGTTGGGATTGAAAAATGTGGCATTCCAGGCAGGGACAGTTGATAAGCAACGTGTGGGAAAGATTCACATGCTTGGTGGTGTTGCTCCGGAGAGCGTGACAGTGACATCTGCAACAAAGCACCAGAGGGGATGTGTTCCTGCAGCAGGCCTGATGCAAGAGGCTGGGTATTAGTCCACTGGGGGAGAGAAAATCATATTCAACAAAGGGAGAGAAGGATAAATAATTAGGTGAAAACGAGGTGCTGGTTCCTTGTGTGGACATGCAGGTTTGGGAGAGAAGAACTGGGAGACCGAGGCTGTGGAAGGGCTGCTGATATGCTTACAGTTTGGATTTCGAAGCAGCGATTCCGGTTACCATCCTTTTACATCACATTTTTACTAGAAATGTGTTGCCCTCATATTATGCCCATTATTAAATATAACAGACCCATTCTACATGAAAGAATGGCCAAGATGGTCCAAAGTCCCAAAATGAGCGACAAACGAAATTCCAAACTTCCCACCAGCAGAGGAGAGTGGTTAGGAAAGCCCAGACTGAAAGCCACATCAGCAGTCTCCAGGGTAGAGCCTCGTGGACAGAGCTTGCCGTTTGCCTGAGCAAGGACTGGGGGAGACATCAATCAGAGTTGAAGGCCACTTACTAGGCAACCTTGCCTGGGCCTGGGATGTGAGTACCAGCCTCTGGGACAGTGAGCCTGGCTGGACGGCGTGGCCCGGGGCTAGGGCCGGCCTGGGGACCTGCGCTAAAGCCTGGCCAAGGGCCCCAGCAACGGGGGCCCCCGGCACGCTCTGCCTGAGCCCACCGCTCCCCAAGGGGGATGCAGCGGAGACGGCCGTGGTGCTGCTGCTGACAGAGGAGCTGTTCTGCCCCCTCTGAGCAGCTGCTCCGACCACTGTGGAGTACAAGGGAGTGGGAGGGTTGGTCTGTTATGGGGGACTGTACTGGTTAGGTCCAGATCATCAGCAGCAGCATTTCAGACTTTCTCCTTAGAGTCACCCAGCATTGGTGGGTTTAACCAGATTTTAGTTAGTTTGGCCAATTGTCACAAAACACAAAAGTAGGCATAATGTGTTGTTTTTTCCCCCCAGTATGAGAGTGGGTGTTCTGGTATCCTATTAGAGTGGACTTTTGACAGGTTTGATTGATTATAAATGGTCTGTTCTGGATACCGTTTCTCAAGATCCAGTCTGTACATGAATGATGAATTCACATAGAAGAAAACCTGCAATGAACTCCGCTACTTGGAAATATATGAAAAAATGTATATGCAAACGTTGCAGCCTTGGGCTAGACGGAATAACTATCTTTAGCTGCATAAGCTGTGACCAGACTAAAAAGGGTGATGGATTAAGAAGATTTAAGCGGGAACAAGTTTAACTTTGCTGTACTTCCATGTGCAGAACACTGAAGAGGTAACTCTTCATCCCATGAGTAACACAGCGTTAGTCCACTCACATTCACAGCACGCATAGCAGGGCTCAGACACACGTTAAATGGGCATGATTTACATGGTATATATACACATTTATTTTTACTGGCACCCATGCGACCTAGGAATAAATGAGCTCGCATCCATATGATAAATGGGCCTGAGCCCTGCATGAAGCACTACACCCTTATCAACACAGGAAGAGCCAGACGGGGAACAGCATCTACCAACAGTAGTGCAAGCCCCATAGAGGGCACACTTGGGTAATGTCACGGTTCCTAATTAGTGTCATTAGACTAATATTAGATGGCAGCCATATCAAAAAGCTTATCTACTTAAAACAGGCTGCTAATTAGGGAATATGCCCCAGTTTGTATTTCTGTTCTTATGCGATCAGTCATCCAGAATAGACCTAGTGCATGTTCTTCAATAATGCTATGGTGCAATTTCATTGAAAACAGGCTCAATTTACAAACCATGTATTTTCAGTTTTATGATCATTTGTCGGACCCCTATATGCTTAAAGCTGTGAATGTCTTCATTGTAACTTAAGTTGCATTTCCAGTGAGAGAACTGACAACGACTCCTCCACACAGGGATGTGCGGAGTACCACTCACTATATTAAACACAGAACAAGACCCTTAAATCAAATCTTCCCCCATGTGTTGTCCATTGCAACGCTGACCTTCATGGCTATTCTAGTGTTGGACCCGCTTAGACTGAAGAACCACTAACAGACCTTGGATATTGTAGTTGGGTTTTTGAAAGCGTTATTTAACAAAAAACATGTGTTTAACTGTCAACCTATTGACTGTTTCAGTAAATAAATGAGACAAAATTACATCATCTAAATGACAGCCCTATATTAAAATGTCACATTTGCATCCAGGTAATAAACGGTGACAGTCTTTGGGGGGGTCTGGCGGTGGAGGACCTACCCTGTGCAGAGGCCGTGGTGGTAACTGGAGACCTGCCCCTGGCCTGGGCTGGCTGGCTGACGGTGGTGGCCACAGTGGTGTTTGCAGGGGTTGTAGTGGGCGGCCGCTGGGCAGGGGTACTGGTGATGGCCACCAGGCGGCCCTCTGGCTTTGTGCCATACTGCACTGGCTGGAACAACCTGAAAAGACCAGAGACACACATGAGGACTTTCCCACAACTGACTCAAGGGAATCGAAATAAGTCAAACAGTTGCTCAAGTCCGGGGTAATCCATGACGAGGTGTGCGATTTTACCATAGCCACGTGAATCATCCTAATATGAAATTGCTTGCAAATCTGAAATGTGCAACAACTGCATAGTGTTGGTGATAATGTAAAATAAAACACTTTTAGCCAAGGTTATTTGTTGTATTCTAAGAAACACAAATTATCCGACTGGAGAAATATAAGGGTCTGAAATGCAATCATTGACCATGAGATTCAAATGGAATGCAGACTTCACCCACATACTCATGTAAACAGACTACAAATTCATAACCTGGAAACTGAAAGGTTTCTAAATGTAGTCCTATCAGAGTCCCGTCAGCCAAACTCATTGTTTTCCCAAACTGAATAAATATGGTACAAATCTGCAAAAAAGGGTTTGGTGAACTCAATCTTCTTGTATCTCAAGATATTAGCAGGCTTTTCCCCCCTCATCATTAACCTTCAACAGCTGCATCTGCAAATGTCACATTCATTTTCCAGCTATCACTGTCAGTGGACAGCAGAGGCGAGGCTGCCAGAGAGAGTAGCAATCACTCTCACAGATTATTTTTGCTGTTGTGTTAACTGCTAGTATGTTGATTCCACCAGGGTAATGTTGGGTCACATAGGGGGGAGGCTAATTATGAGTCCAGGTGAACTTGGAAGAAGAGAGTCTTGAGTCTCTTCCACACTACCCAGGACTGACCTCATGGGTTTGATCTTGCAGGCCTTGGGTCTGGCCGGGGGGTCGGGGGCGCTGTGGATCTCCTCTATGAGCTGCTGGCTGATCTTCAGTTTGGGGATGGCCTCCGTCTGGTAGCGGGTCAGCCGGTTCTCGTTTCCGATGAGATCGAATATCGACATGTCTGCCGTCTGAAGGAAAACACAGTAAAGACCAACGATTTTTAGCACCACCAAACAACAGAGAGACGTCGGTTAGGAGGCTGAGCGTACGGAGAGCACTGTGTGCGGGTGTGTTTGGAGGCCGTGGACCCTACCTCCCAGGGGTCTTTGTGCAGGGCCCCCAGCACCAGCGACGGGGTGCTGTATTCGAGCGAGGGGCAGACGTAGGAGCTGCTGGCCTCCCGGGGGGCCACCAGGGCCGGGTGGTTACACACACGCTGCAGCTGCATCAGCACCTGCAGCACGCTCACAAAGTGGCCGGTCTTCAGAGCCTCCTGGGCCCTGCGGGGAGGACACACACGGAGCCGTTTAATAACACGGAGGGGATGTGGAGATTTAGCGGGTTAGGAGCTTCATACTGCTCCTCTTCCTTAAGCCACCGTGAAATTATGAGGGTTCTCGACCGTTTTAGCTCCAGCTCATCTTTTTTAATGATGTAGGTATTTGATTTCCTCCTGTTTTGTCGCCGATTTATGGCTTGTTAAATTAAGAAATGTATGATTTAACTGAACCCAGGTGGGCTTTTAAACCAACTGTATTGTTCTTAAACATATCCAGCAAAACAAGGCCTTGCTAGAAACGAAGAATTCAATATCAAAAAAGGACAAAACTGAAAAGGTGGGAATGAACCTTGAGATCCTTCTAAAAAATAAAAAAAAAACCTTATTAGTAGAACAGAGCTGAACTAAGGAAATGTCTCGGTCAGGGGGAGACGATCCAGAAGAGAAGCCGTCTCACCCTGGCTGGGTGAGGATGTCCTCGTAGAGGCTCTTCTGCCGGCTGGACAGGCGGCACTTCAGGATGTGCTCGTACTTCTTTGGCAGTTGCTTCTCCACGTCCCTCTTGGAGCGTCTCAGGATGAAGGGCTGGATCATCTGTAGCAGAGGGGGGGGGGGGGGGGGGGGGGGGGGGGGGGGGGGGGGGGGGGGGGGGAGGAGCATTAGGAGCTTGTGAAACCAGGGGCAGGACGTCCACTATGTGGTCGTGGAATATTGGGGTGAATAGGGGTTCAACCTGGCTACTGTTTCCTGAAGCTGGATTAGGCGGTTAACCGGATGTAATAAAGGACATGGTAGGCAGGTTCCCTGCTGCAGGGTCAGGTGCTGCCGTAGTCGAGCCGTAGATACAGCAGAGAGTACTTTGTGGGTTTTGACGCTGTGTGATTCATACACTTTATTAACATTGTTTTGTAATGCAAATTGATAGATGTTCAAAGTATGTCACTGCAGGAAATGGAGAATTAACTGTGAACTATTTAACAACACACTGCTTGGGATGGACTTTTTCAACCTTTTAAACACCAGGTCCGATTTTTTACCCATTTAAAAATGTATGCATTTCCTTGCCTCCTGTTTTCAACTGATGGTTGTTTAATTAAGAAATGCATCGTCTTTTAGTAAAATACAGCTGTGCCTGTCTTCAAACAAAAATACACTTCTATACTACTATGGAATGAAAGCAGTCACATTGCCGTTAGAAGCACATAGAGGATTATGTTATTTGAGGTAAGGCACTTTCACGCAGAGCGAGTGAATTAATCTCAAGACTCCACTGAGGACGTCTTGAAACCACTGCTGATTGTTTATCTTCACGCACCGATACTTATCGGGTGGTCCGATAACAATATCAACACAGCTTACTTTGTTTGCAAACAAGCTCCTTTATCTATAATCTCTGGACACTGGACAGGTTTCCAAAATACGGCCAAAAATTGACTATTATTTTTCATTAAAAAAGCTCTGCAGTTTCTCAAGCAGGTTAAGAGTCAATCAGCTAATCAGGATTCCATATTGGAGGTGAATACAGCCCTATACACATGGGGCACTGGACTCACCCGATGCAGGCGGATGACCAGTTTGTGGCAGTAGTCCTGGTTCTGGTCTGTGCCGGCCTTGACGGGGAAGTCAGAGTAGCGCCTGGTGATCCCCGGCAGGAGGAAGTGGACCATGGTCCACAGCTCCTTCAGGGTGTTCTGCAGAGGAGTGTTGATGAGGAGGAGCCTCTGCTCACTGGAACACACACACACACACACACAGACACACAAATAAACAATCAAACAGGGCTGTCACGATAACCGCAATATTGACCATCGACAACCCAACTGCAGGGGATGCTCCTTACATTACCGCAGTGGAGAATTCATAAGCAGGGCTCCCGGACAATGAATAATACATTAGAAATTAGCAGTTTTTTAAGTACTGCAAATGATTAATCAAACATAAAAGCGATAAAAGTTACATGAAAGTCGAGTCGGAGGAATACACAATAAATACAAGTAAAATCAACATAAAAAACTAATACTCCTGAGATGGCTGGTAATGATGTATAGCCTACAGGCCCACAACAAAATATTAAATAGAAACAGATTGATCGTCAAAGGTCAGCAGTAACACTCCTCTGCCCCACCTTTTCAGGGAGAAGATGGTCTCCCAGTGCTTCTCCGTGAGGTTCTTGATGTGCTGCACCTCGTCCAGCACCAGGTGCCGCCAGCCCCGCCTCAGGAAGTGGCTGTGGTCCTTGAAGAGCAGCTTGTAGGAGGTCAGGACCACGTGAAAGCTGTTGGCCTCGTTCCACCACTGAAGGGGGGGGCAGAGAGAGGCACTGAACACACTGTCACCGTTTCCATGATGGCTTTGTTGTTAGTTGTTGAAGAAGACCTCGTTGTGGAAGTTGATATAAATGCAGAATGTAACAAAAAATATGTGTGTGTCCACTCATTTTATGTAATGCAGGTAAAAATAGTGGTTGACTTGATTGACCACATGAGGAAATGACCAAGGCTCGGTACACACTGCAGGACATTAAGCCTGACTTTGGGGTCTGATTTCCCCCCTACTAAACCTGGTCAGCAAAGTCCAGATTTTCTGATGGTTCTAAAAATTTCTTTGCCAGATTATCCTGTGAGGGGTAGGCTAAGGATGTCTTTTTTTAGTTCTTTACGGACACAAACTGTTAAATGTATCTTCATCAATCGTAATGGGTGTGGTCTCTCACGCTTTCTAAATGTGAAGATTCGTCCAGTGTATGCCAGGCACAACCGTACACAAACTACATTGAGATCCTCACATGGTTATAAGGTTTAACCCCATATCGTAATTGCACAAAGACAGACTTACACAGGTTCACGTACAATGTGCGTCCTTCAAGTACAATGGGCAGCAGTCACAAAGTAAACAAGTTACCGATCTCTTGGCTCTGCGCTCGCGGCCGCTCCCCAGGTACAGCAGGATCTTCAGACCAGGGCACCAGCGCTTGAACTCCATCTCCCAGGTCAGCAGCTTGCAGGTCCTCACCACCACCAGGTGGGGTCCCCAGATGCCTGGAGGCGGAGAGAAAGAGACAAGACGGTGAAACATTGACTCATTTCAATTTAAACTGTGCGACAACGCAGATCTATCTTGATATCTCCTCAACTACGGATGTGCCCACCCTCTTGACCCGCCAGCTGAGCCATGTAGGCCACCGTCTGGACCGTCTTGCCCAGGCCCGTCTCATCAGCCAGGATGCCGTTGAGGTGTTTCTTGTGGAGGTTCACCATCCAGTCCACACCGATCTGCTGGTACTCGCGCAGGGCCCCGTGCAGCAGGACGGGAGCTGGGCTGCGGCTCTGAGGACCACAATGAATCAAGAGGAAACATTTTAGCGGAAAATACCAATATTTGTATTTCCTGTGTGTGTGTGTGTGTTTGTATTTCCTGTGTGTGTGTGTGTGTGTGTGTGTGTGTGTGTGTGTGTGTGTGTGTGTGTGTGGGTGTGTGTGTGTGTGTGTGTGT
>JAOPUD010000140.1:16942353-16952833 GCA_027122715.1 Trisopterus minutus | reverse complement strand
CCCACCCCCCCCCCCCCCCCGACCGGCGACATGCTGGGCGAGCACGCCCATGTGCACGCACACACGGAACACTGCAGGAAGAAGGTAGAAGGTACACGAAATGTATATAGAAAAACACAATTCCGACTGAAGAAGTGTCTGAAGAACCGGGGGTTAAAGTAGAGCAGAGATGATGACTGAAAATGGATGGCAGGTGTGCAAGACAAACAGGTGTAGAGACGGGGGACAAGAGGGGCAAACCTTGCCCAAGAGGGGCAGACAGAACAGAGCATCTCCACAGCCGTAACGCAGGAGGCCAGGCCGACGGGTCACACACTAGGGGGGGGGCAGGGTGGGGTGGTTTGGGGTCTAGCAGGGAATCGCAGTGACTGAGAGTTGTATCGTTTATAGTTTTGATCAGGGATTGCGTTGTTGTTGTTGTTCGGGTTCACAGTTCATTGCTTGATTGATCATCATCACTACATCACACGCCTTTTCAACTGGCGTTATAAAAGTTATTTCATTCTAGTTATTTACTAAGTAGTAAAGGTGTGTCTAGATGTACCGAGGTGTATTTTTATAGTTTATCCCACCAAAATACAGAAGCAGTTCAGGGACTTAATATCATCGGTAGTAATAATGTGAACAACATGGGCTTTAGCGTCATTCAGTCATCTCTATTGTATGGCTGGGTTTTTGTGCCGCAGTTGTTGTGGTTCAGCCCCCAGACCACCACTACTGATTGGCAAACCCTCTCCACGGTATTACAACCCTCTGCGTTGATCACGGCAGCACATGCACGCGCTCTCTCGGCATCCACAAGCCTGTAGACACTGCGTCCCATCCGCCACTGACGTGCAGCTCGGCGGCAAAACTTCAAACCGAATCGCCAATCACTGTTTTTTATTTCACATGGAACATCTCTCCTTCTCATCTCGGAGCACGGTCTGGCGCAACACTTCGCTCTCGTTGCTCCGAACAAGATCACAGGACCCTTTCTCCAGCCGAAGGTTCACGTCTTTAATCGTATTCCAGAACTTCTGTACCTCGTGTCCGTCTGCCCGTGCTCCTTCCCATCGAACGCAGCACCGGAGATCCTTTTCTTCTGTCTTTGTGTCACATGTTTGTTGAGGTCTACTAACATAATACCATAACACGAGTCTTTTCCCCCCCCTCCCCCCCCCCCCCCCCCCCCCCACCATCCCTCTGAGCAGCATATGCGCGAGGCTGCGGAGCGGAGGCAGCAGCTAGAGTTGGAGCATGAGCAGGCCCTGGCTGTACTCAATGCAAAGCAGCAGGAGATTGACCTTCTGCAAAAGGTAAGGGGCTGGCTTTGGGGGGGGTGCCTCTGGCCACTAGCGTTCTGCCTCTGATGCAGTCACTGAACCAACCTAAATATGGCCGCACACCAACAGACACATGCAAACGCACGTACACTGACGACATACCACTCACACACACACACACACACACACACACAGGCATGCGTAAATGCATGGAAACGAAAGCTCACACACACCCAAACTGAGCACGCCCTTCACACGAGAACTTCTTATCCGTCAGTTAGAGCGATTGGCAGACTAATTCTGAAGAGACTCTTTTCCTGAGGCTTGGTTAAAAAAAAGGTAGTCCAGCTTAGGATGTTTGGGCTGTCTGTTTGTGTGCCGCGTCGCTGCACACTGTGTTGCGGGAGCGAGCAGCCATGGTTGAGGGGAGGGGGACAGGGTGTGAAGCAGATAAGAGTCGGCCCTCATTGTTGTGGTCTGGGTGGTTCAGAGTCCTTAGGAACAGAGAGCTCTTAGGCGGAGCTCTGCTTTGCTGCTGTAAGAGAACAGGCAGTTGATGTCATGTGTGGTTCTTAATAGCGTTAGTGTTAGTGGTGTTTCTTATATTCGTGTTTTCTCTCAACCACTGGTCAAATCAGGAGTCTGGGTTTTCTTTGATTTGATTGTCTGATAAAAACAGATTTTGATATTCTGGAAAGATCACAAACTCTCCCTTTTCAGGGCAAAATCCCCCACTAATGTAGCCTGCCAATATGTTTTGATATTGATTTTACAGTTTGTACACTTTGTGTTCAAAAGGCGTTACCGGTCTCTTACTTCCTGAGGTATTTATATTAAACATCAGCGATGAGCATCACAGCAGGGAGGAACATGTAACACCAGTTTCACCCTAAAATACGTCAGTAGAGAAGTGAAGAAGGCTGAATGAGTTGGAAGCTTCCTGACCAAAAGGTTACCAGGCTGTGTTGTGCTCTCTCTCTCTGTGTCTCTCAGGCTCAGGTTGAGGCTAAAAAGGAACATGAAGGCGCGGTCCATCTGTTAGAGGTGAGTTTCAGGCCTGTGCTGGTGGTGAGGGAGCAGGGCCATTTAGGGCTAAGGGTTGCCTGTGTTAGAGAGCCCGGGGCCAGTTTGAGGGCCATCTTGACCCCATTGGCAGAAGGCCCCTAACACTCATGGTCAAATAGCATTCACACTTTTGGAGTTAAATGTAAAAAAAATAAAAAACACAATTAGCATTTCAAATAAGGTAGAGTTGTGATGAACTAACAGATTTAGGTTAATAATATGGTGATGAACGATCAGATTTAAGTTAATAATATACAATTGGCTTTTATTTATTGGCATGTTAGCATACACGTTTAATTCAATGCGTGTGAACTTAAGTGAGTATTCTGCATGAGCAATGCTGCAGACCAAGATGTCCTCTTTGAAATTAACTTTTAGATTTCAAGATGTATGTGTCTGATGCCTTGTGCTAAATATTTCCTAAATCTCTTTTTACTGTATGGATTTGTGTTTATGCATATACAGAACCACTTGGACAGCATGCAGGTATTTTACAATTGTTTTCATTAATTTACTTTCACACACTCAGGACTCTGTTGGATCAAAGCATCCTCTAGCTGTGTCCTTTGTCATCAAGTTTGATGCTGAAATGTGAATTTGAAACAGTGTCAGTTTCTTCTACTTCCTATCTTGTTTTGATGTTAACGTTTAGCAGCTGTGTTTCTCTACATCAAAGGTGGATGTCCCCTCAAAGCCTGAGAAACTAACCTATCTTTGGTTTTTATTACTTTGGTTTTCATTGTTGTCATTTGGGCTTACCGTGCTCTGCTTACTAGCAGCAACACATCATGTTGCCTCTCTACTTTTGATCAGAACAACAACGCATTCGGCATCCGCAAGGAATTCCATCTTTTTTTAAATCGTAATATTTAAAAGTTTAAAACACTGTCGTGGCTTTTAGAAGGGAATAAGTAATTATATAAGGAGTAGTGTTCTGGAAATGTATGCATGGATTTAGCCAAGCTCATTTACTAACTATTTACAAACTAAGGTCCTTTTGGCACAGCAAACAGCAAACTTCTAAACAACAATGTATTTACTTTTTAATGAATTAACATCAAATGACTTCAATGAAAGCAGCAAATTAAGTCAATCAATAAGTAGTTAAGGAAACTCTTGATCCTGAATCGCCATTGATTTCAGCCCTCTTCCAACTTGTGACAAAACAGTGTTTCGGTTTTTTGTGTAACTGCATGTGTGTTCTCTGGCATGTTGTCTTCTGTATGCCTGTATGATGCCAACACGCTTATCAACGTTTGCGTTGGGTTTTTACCAGCTTCCCGGAGGAATGACACACTCAAAGCATGCCCACGTTCTGCCAACTGTGGCTTCTCTGCATGAACTCTCCTCCATTAACACGCAGTGCTGTGCTATCATGGGAGCTATGATATCAAGGCTGTCTGCCTGGTGCTCAATATTTCAAATGTGTTTGACATATACAGATACCTACTGTTTTGAAACTAACCAAAGTGTTAAACTAAGCTGTTTACCCAAAGTCCTCATTTCCCTTGTAATGTCGGTGGCTATGCAGGATTCCAGCGATTTTACCATTCAACAGTTTTATTTGCCACTTTATGTTGCTAAATGTTACTTGCTTGAATCATGATTGAGTTTCCTGCATATTTTGTACATTTTGAAGAGTTGAAGAAGTGTTCATCTTTGAAATACAATGCTGAAAAGTGTTATTTTAAAGAAAGGTTAAAATCTAAATTGTTTTCTTTAATAACATATTATTGCCTCAATAAAATAAATCATAAGTACAGCTGAGAAGAAGCGACCTCTTAACTCAGAGTTGTAGGCCTGTGATGAAAAAAATACGGCACATTGCGTCAAAAGTAATCTGCATGTTGCCTCTAGTCTCAAATCTCATTCCACACTTTAATTGTATATACATAACGGCAAGTACAAGTACATGAACATAGTCGTTTGTGAATCCTATTTGCATTTTATTCATCAATTATTTTTTCATGACTGCTCTCATTTCCTTGGTCTGTCTCTTCTTCTTCTTCTCTCTCCCTCTCTCCTCCTTTCCTCTCTCCTCCCTCCCTCCCGTCCTCTCTCCTCCCTCTCTCCCTCCCCCCTCCATCCCTCCCTCTCTCCTCCCTCTCTCCCTCCTTCCCCTTCCCCGCCGTCAGGCCAAAGTGCGCGAGCTGGAGGAGAAATGTCGGAATCAGAGTGAGCAGTTCAACCTGCTTTCCAAGGAGCTGGAGAAGTTCCGGCTGCAGGCGGGGACCTTCGACATCCTCAGCACGGAGCCCCTCACCCTGTGCGAGTCCCCAGGCTCTCCCAGCAAATCCCTGTCCCAGCTGCTCAATGGGCTGGCCTGCCCGCTGGGGAAGGGTGAGGCTATAGGATGGCTGGATGGATGGATGGATGAATGGATGGATGAATGGATGGATGGATGGATGGATGGATGGATGGATGGATGGATGGATGAATGGATGGATGGATGGATGGATGGGTGAATGGATGGATGGATGGATGAATGGATGGATGGATGGATGCGTTTTGCTACTTAGGATACCAGGGACATTGACGATAGCATTCAGCAAAAGTAGAGGCATTTCCAACCTCAACCTACAGTTTACCTACAGGTTGACCTACTGGTTCAAGGCCCTAATGGCAGTGAGGATAAAGACCTTTTAATGAATGTTTTTGGCCATCCAAGGTTCGAGTCTTAGCTCGTCACATGCTCACACACAGACAGGACGCCACAGGAAATGTAAAGGAAAACCCGAAAAGACTAGAATATTCATGTTTGTAAAAAGATGTACCTGAAAAAGGTCCAAGCTGTAATATAAACCATTGCCTGGATAGTGCCGTGACAACCAGTGACAACTGTGCTTTCTGCCCAGTCAAATAGTGGCATTGTAACTGCTTTGTTTTCTCGATGGAAATTGTTCTTCCCTGTGAATTGGTCACAGTAAATAAATGGCGGTTATTTTATTTTTACAACACAATTCAATTTACCTTTGTACTAAATTGAGTTGTTTGCACAGCGTTCCCAGTAATGGCTGTTCTGTGCGTGCCCAGGGAGCGATGGGCTAACGAGCGACCACTCTCACCACGATAGTCCCCCTAACGTTACACAGTCAACCGCTGAACAGAAGAGCTGAGCAAGGCGGCGGTCAGGTTTCCAGCACGGAAAGAATCACGTGTGGAAACTCGAGAAATGCGCTTTTGTGACGCGCTCCAACGTAAACACACAGCAAGTTAATGATAGAATCAATCATATTGAGAAATTTGCCATTAGCCACTAAACGCTGGTTCTGTGTGTTTTTTTGACTCCACTTACTGAATACACAAATGCACGCCCTAATGAGGCTTTTTACATTGGAGCTGTGCCCAACGGTTTAACTTCAGTGGGGAGTTTGGATGCTGTGAGGGAGAGGCTATTGGCTCTGTTCACTCTCCCTCCTCTCCCATTGAACCTGCTGACCTCTCTGAAAGACCAGCCGCAGAACCCACTCTCTGAATGACCAGCCGCAGAAAAAACTCTCTGAATGACCAGCCGCAGAACCCACTCTCTGAAAGACCAGCCGCAGAACCCACTCTCTGAATGACCAGCCGCAGAACCCACTCTCTGAATGACCAGCCGCAGAACCCACTCTCTGAATGACCAGCCGCAGAACCGACTCTCTGAATGACCAGCCCCAGAACCCACTCTCTGAATGACCAGCCCCAGAACCCACTCTCTGAATGACCAGCCGCAGAACCGACTCTCTGAATGACCAGCCGCAGAACCGACTCTCTGAATGACCAGCCGCAGAACCGACACACTCATCCCCATCCATCTCCATACGTCCCCACTTTGACCGTTGCATTTAGTGTCTATGTACGGTTCTATGTGTGTATTCGTACGATCTAGGTGCTAGCAAACATTCCGACGTTCACGCCAACATCCTCCTTCCTCTTCCTCTCTTCCCGTTACCCAGGCAACGAGGCTCCGATGAGCAGGTCTCTGATCTCAGAGTTCATCAGGCCGCTCCAGATGAGCGGGGACAAGCCTGACCTGCTGTCGCTCAAGCCCACCTTCCTCACCCGCGGCCGGGACAGCGGGCCCCGACAGACCCTTCTCTCGGAGGTGGGTGTCTCCCCTGGAGTCCCCGGCGTCCCTCATCACCTCTGCTATTGTCAGGGAGCTCCCATCAAAAGGCCTTTGATTACTGCTGGTTGCACTGTTAGATCCTCCACACTTCATAGACAACAGCCTAATAATGATCTGATTGTTGTGTTAAATTAGTGAATGTGTGAACAGCCTGAGGAAGAACAAAGCAGCCTTCATGGCCCGGGGAATTTGGGACCCGTTCCTACGTTGCCAAACTCTTTTTGTCTCCTCTTAACTGTTTCTTTTACACTTTTCAATTCTGGAGAATGTTGCCTTTGCTTTGAAAATCTCACACAACGAGACAAGAAACTGCTTGGGGTTAAAGTGGGAAATTCTTCTCCATCTACTGTAAAATACTATATATTTGTCACTTTTTTTGCCATAGAGCAGAAGCTATGCTCTCCCGCGAGACGCATTTCAGCTAAATACATGTCATATTTGTTTGGCTCTACGTGGGGAGGGGAGTTTTAGATGCTGAAAGCTGTCGTTTGTCCATCAGATGGAGAAAGAACTGAGCTCAGCAACAAGGGTGAGGCAGAGGTTCACCGGGAAGGTCCGCCTGTGCACCGCTCGCTACAGGTACCGACACTGAACGCTCTCACTGTCCGTCAATACAGTGATTATCTCTTCCATTAATCGACCAGAAACTGATTTCTTCTATTGATTTATTTTGGTAAATAAAATGTCATAAATATATTATTGCATATATAATATGTTACCAGAGCCCAAATATTGATTCAAATTGTATATACCCGGAAACCAAAGTATTTATTGCATAATCTTAGAAATATAAAAAATACTCCTAACACTTCTACACTACACTACTACAAATCTGTAAACTGCTAATGTTTAGTATGATTACTTTTTTAATGAGGAATGAAGCTACAATCTATTAATTTTCTGTCGGCAGTGTACAGATTGCAGATCTGTATCACTGTCACAAGGCCCAGCTCATTAGATGGATGGCTTGTGCTTTCTGTCTGGGATTTCAGGTTAATTCCAATCCAATCCAGACCCTCTTAAAGGGACAGTACGGCCCTTTAAATTAGACTCCAATGACTTGCAAAGGTTCCCGAGTATAGAAAGGGTAGCTGGCGTGCGGCGGATGTGTCTGTTCTAGGCATGTGATGGCCGAGCGGTCAGTAAGTTACCTGTCAGCTCTAAAATAATTGCCATCTCAGCCGTCATACTGATGAAGGTTCAGCCCCTTCCACACTTGCGGTGTGTGGCAGTCCCATTTTCACAGAAAACACAATTCTTATTGATATTTCTGCTTCTCATATTGAGTGACCTCCAGAGAGTGTATGGCTGTAAATCCTAAATCAACATAAATATACCATAGCATGGGCTTATCAGAATTTTTATTGCCATGTTTCCAGGACAACTGCCTCTGCAGTTTCAAACAAGGCAATCTCTCCCCATAGTAATAATTAATTACTAAATAATGACCAAAAAAACATTCCTAGCTACACAATAACTAACAATCCAAAGCTATCCTATGCTCCCAAAATGGCAGCGGCCATTGCACTGTGACGTTGGGATGTACCAGCCCTATACAGCTAACCAGTCTTGACATTGTGCTATCTGTTCCACTGTAGCTATAATCCTTATGACGGACCAAACGAGCACCCAGAAGCAGAGCTCCCCCTGGTGGCAGGGAAGTACCTCTATGTTTACGGGACGATGGATGAAGATGGCTTTTATGAAGGTAGGCTACTTTCACGTCTGTTTGCAATTGAATAAAGCTAATATTGTGTTGTATTGTATTTGTATTTGTTTTAGATGGCACTTATACTAGATTAAGAATAAAAACACATACTAAAAATATTTGAAAATTGCAGCGTAGATATGATTTAGAATAAAGGATTACCATTACAAGCAAAGTTGGAAGAGAGGGGTTTTGAGGGAAGCCTTGAAGGAGGAGAGTGATGTGGAGTCCAGGATGGGTCTGGGGAGAGCAGTCCAGTCCCAGGCAGACGAGGGGTTTGGTCATGGGGTGTTAGTGTCACATGTTGCATACGACGCCACCAAATCCTCTCTGTTCCCCAGGAGAGCTGCTGGACGGCCAGCAGGGTCTGGTCCCTTCCAATTTCGTGGACTTTGTCCAAGATGAGGAGAAACCTGCCGTCCAAACCAGAGACGGTGCCAAGGAGTCCGCATACCTCAACCACAGTAGCCTGGCCTCCAAGAGACTCGGAGCAGGACTCGGCCTAGGCCTGGGCCTGGGCAAGGCTACCACCGGGGCCACGGGCCTCAGCTCCGGCCTCAGCTCCGGCCTCAGCTCCGGCCTCAGCTCCGGCCTCAGCTCCGGCCTGAGCATGGGTCTGGGAAGTCTGTTGTCAGACTGTAAGATGGACGGCATGAGCAACAGCAGACTGGCCATGGACCTCCTGGGCACCTGCAGCAACGGCACGGGAACCCTGGACGTCAGCACGGACGAGGTCGGCGAAGACGTTGTGCCTTACCCCCGCCGCATCAACCTCATCAAACAGCTGGCCAAGAGCGTGATCGTGGGCTGGGAGCCGCCGGTGGTGCCGCCCGGCTGGGGCTCCGTCAGCGGCTACAACGTGCTGGTGGACGACGAGGTGCGCATGAGCGTCCCCTACGGGGGCAGGACCAAGTCCCTGATCGAGAGGCTCAACCTGGCCACCAGCAACTACCGCGTGTCGGTGCAGTGCATCACCGAGCGGGGCCTGTCGGACCGCCTGCGCTGCAGCCTGCTGGTGGGCAAGGAGGTGGTGGTGGCGCCCTACTACCTGCGCGTGGACAGCATCACGCAGGGCTCCGCCGAGCTCTCCTGGATGCCCAGCAACAGCAACTACAGCCACACCATCTTCCTGAACGGCAGCGAGTACGACATGGTGAAGGCCGGGGGCCACCGCTACCAGTTCTTCAACCTGAAGCCCATGACGGTGTACAAGGTGAAGGTGGTGGCCAGGGAGCACCAGGTGCCTTGGCAGCTTCCGCTGGAGCACAGGGAGAAGAGGGAGATCTCCGTGGAGTTCTGCACTCAGCATGCAGGTCAGCCTCCTGAGCTTCTGAAGGAGTAACCTTAACCTAGCTTCCATATCGAATGCAGGAAACGGTTCCCCTCTGTGGGGTGACACCCATCACCATGTTGGCTCCTGTGCTACATTAGATTTTCGGCTGATTGAGAGATGTTTCCCCGGTGTCAGGTGGCGTCACCTGGCCCAGCTTTGAGTCAATGCCATTTTGATTTGTGGCGCTGTCTGGTTTAAGAGCTTGGTTACCCTTTAGATAGCCTTACTTACCACCCTGGTGTCCGAGGAGGACTGTGTTCCATTGTGTATGTAATGTGTTGACCGCTGGCATGACCACTGATTGCTAAGGCATGCAGGGCGTGTTCAGTCTTAGTGAGAGTGTTCCCTTAACCAGTGTTGTTGGTGTGTTAAATAGTGATTACGGGTGTTTTCAAGATGGGGAAGCTAGAACGTAACGGAAAAAAGAAACATCCGATAATTGAACACACGGCTCTCATCAGGCTCTCAGCAGAAAGCTTTGAGCCTATTACCTTTACTGCCAACCTGACAAACATCTGAGCACTGCTTTCTGTTTCGTTCACTCTGCACCCGGTGATTGGCCTCAAGGATTTGTGTGCAGAGAAATAGTTTCAGACAGTTTGAAAAAACAAGGCAGCATATGATCAGGGATGTGTGACAGGAGGCGATGTTTTAGAGAAGGTAGCCCTCATATTGTATGTATTATGTACATTATGTAAATAGAGTGTGGATGTCTGGAGTCCTCTCTCTCTCACCCTTTCTCTCACCCTCTCTCTCTCTCTCTCTCTCTCTCTGTCTCTCTCTCTCTCTCTCTCTTTCTCTCCCACTCCCTCCAAGCATTTCACAGTGCTGGCATCAGTAATTCCTCACCCTCTTCCGTCTTTCCTTTTTTTCACCAGCTTCCTTTACACAGAGCTCATATTGTAATGCCAGTGAAATGACGACAGGCTTCATCGCTACCCAAACAGTTGTCTTAATATGTTGGTTCTTCTTTAGTTGCTATTTTAGCGACAGGGATTGGG
>JAOPUD010000140.1:16900741-16917158 GCA_027122715.1 Trisopterus minutus | reverse complement strand
TATATAGATCATTTGTACTCTAAGATTTGGCCCCAACAAGTTACTTAATGAAAAGATGAATTGCATTACATATTTCTACAAATGCATATCACAAGGCATTGTTAAACAAAATGGTAATTGAGATTGGTATTTTGAAGTCTAGGATAGAGATTCCGACATGTTAACGGCACAATAACTTTTGTAGCTAATAGTCAAAGCCACATTCTCATGCCAATCATTCGTCTCCCCAAAGTGCAATTTTAAGGAGCCTTTTAGCTCGATGATTACAACAAAGGAGTACTAAGACATTATTTTCTCTGTAACCTAGTTATACGAGTGAATATTTATAGATATCCATATATATATCCATTTATATATATATATATATATATATATGTAAATATCCACAGGAAGGAAAGTGAATGTGATCAAACTTCTGTCCTAACTTTCCCGTTCAACTGTACTGTACTCAACTGTATCTCCCGGTCGTGTGTACACCATCCCTGCCTTCGCTAGCAGTTCCTCATTAGCATCGGCCGGTTGGTTTGCTACGCTAAGTGCGTAGCTATCAGGGCGCAAGAACAACGCTCCTCTCATGTGCTGTTGTAGACATAGAAGCTTCTTCAGGCTTTCTATATGTGAGCAGGGTTGGGGGCGGTGGGGGGGGCCCCACACAGGTACAGAGAGGACTGAGTAAGGGGGAGTAGAGACTGAGGTGGGGTGCGCCTGGCTTTTTAACACCCTCAACTGTCCCTTACGGATCTCCCATCAGGTCCGTTGGAAAAACCGTCCCCGCCCAGAAGAGCCTCCTCCTCTCCCCCAAGGCGTGCGCACGCCCCTGGCTCCTCGTCCCGGGGGCCAGGCAGCCCCGTGGCCCCCCACTCCACAAAGAAAAAGGGACTACTCGTCAAAGGGAAGATACTATTGAAAAGAGACCTGGCAGCGCTATAAATCGTTCGGCGTATTCTATTACGGTGCCGTCACTTTCCCTCCGTAAAGTCATGAAAAACTCACATTTCAAGATCCTTTACAGTGGATGGGTGGCATTTGTTTGCTCAAATGCTCTATTCTTGTACATCTGTTGTATACTAGAATTAGTATTTTTGTTAATTGATTACAGTAACCTATTTTGAACAATTCATCCTGTCATGCTCGACGGGCTCCTGAGCCTCGTCCTCCCCTGTTCCTCCATGTCTTTTGGTCCGCCACAGCTTCCGTAGGGATGCAGTAGGTATCCGTAGATATTCTCCACCGGCACCCGGACCGCGTGGAGCCTCAGTCGGACCAGCGGCTCTTCGTACGCCCCCCCCCCCCCCCCCCCCCCCCCCCCCCCCCCCGAGATCAAAGGACGAGATCCTAAGAATGTCGTAATGACAACCACACAGCTGGAGGGCGGGCGGTCACGTGACCCGACCGATTCAGAGGGATTCACACACAAAACTTGTCCTGAGCTGGCAGGCCGCTCTGGCCCGCGCCACAGGGGGTCCTGCATACATTACTTCGGCACATTCCCTACTTAACCCTTCAAAGCACACGCAAGACAGTGGGGCG
The DNA here is from genome assembly GCA_027122715.1 of Trisopterus minutus. Lineage (NCBI taxonomy): Eukaryota > Metazoa > Chordata > Actinopteri > Gadiformes > Gadidae > Trisopterus > Trisopterus minutus. Next base: position 16,915,628 of record JAOPUD010000140.1, on the reverse strand, counting down.
GCTCCCATTGTGAGTTTGAGATGTGGAGCATGCAGTACTGTATAAAGAAATATATATAAAAAAATACATATATATATATATATGGCTGTTATTCAGTGCAGTTTACTACTGAGAAAAATAAGAAATAGGCCTGGCATCTTTTGAGTACAGCCTTGGGCCCTGAACGGGACATTGGACAATAGCACACGCCAGATGCAACAGGGTCTCTAAAGGTGAATTCAGCATTAAGTTCCCTCAGTCAGTTAAGTAGTGGTACATTGCCTCATAGATTCAACCTCCATGTTATTTGCCTTATGAATTGCACAATTGTTTGTACATTGTCATGTGGTGTGTGGTTTTATGGATGGTAGTGATTCATGTAACGTCTCAGAAAATGTTAGGAGCGGCAAATTATCAATCCATTTCTGTAGTGTGCACTGTGTTGTGGGCTTGTCATGTTTATTTGGAATCCAGAAGTCTAACTATGGCTGGGATGTGTCTGCCCATCGTTTTAAGACCCCTGGAATTAATTCACAAAAGAATGCAGTAAGGGCAAACTTACTGTGACGTTAAATGTGCAACGTTTCCAATAAAATAAATGTTATGTCGCATTAATGGCAATTTAGCAGATTGAGGCACTTTATTTTTGTCCCGTCATAGCCATTCTGTAGGGTCTGTAGCTGTCTGCGATTGCCTTTTGGTCAACATGTGAACAACCGATTGCCCTATGTAATTAAACCATACAAACCAGTAAATTCAGGGATGGGTGAAAGAAATGGAAAATCTGTTTAAAATATATATATTTTTAAGTAGCAATTTATTTCCAACATGCACCTTGTGGGGAGGCTTTGTCAATATACTGGGTGACCGGATCAAATTACATGACCAGTAATGCATAGGTCTTTTCCACAGTATTCTCCAGACACAAGACTACCTCTACATTGCCCCCTCCCCTTCCTCAAAAATGATCTATGAAATCTGGATTTCAATTTGACAGGAGCCAAATATAAATTTATGTTGATTAGTTCTGACTATAAATGGTGCCGGAAACAGTACTGTACTTCATGTATATCAACACCCTAGCACATAGAGTAGTGAATGTACGATCCAGTGAAAGGCTATGTATTTCTCTTAAGTACCCACAAGGATTGTGCAATGTCCCATGTCTTTGTATGTGAAATGAAACATGTCCTTAGTTCAATCATCCTCTTTGTCTCCCATTCCAAGCTCAAATCCATCAATATATATTTTTTGCGATATAAAAGAGTAACAAACTGCCAAAAAAGAATGTAGAAACATTCTGTAATACCTTCTGTACAAATGTCAACTAGTCCTGAGGATTTGTGTGCATCTTAACCCATTTAAGGACCATCTTACAGTCATTGCTTCTTTTCCGTTTGGATGACTGTTGCTCTTTTTGTACTTTGTCCATTTGTACATTTTTAAATGTTTATACTTGATTTTCAAACTGCCTTTTTTGTACATTCAACTTTTTAAATCCAAACCGTGCAAGCTTTCCCCATGGTGTCTTCTAGACCATATTGTCCAAGTCTGCGATTGTGTGCTAGCTTTATATCAGCCTATATTGATGCAAATTATTGTGTGGGTGTGCATGTGCAAATTTTTAAAAATCAAATAAATTTTAATATTTTATAATTTTGGCATGGCTACTGTTCTTTCTAAACACCATACAATTAATGCATTACAAATCAAATTTAAGTTCAACAGACCTGAATTTTATCAGCCATATTTCTTTTTAGCCTATAAGGAATTACACAAACCACCATGTCAAGATACTTGTTTAGATAATCTGGTTCTAATGCATCAAATTAAAACCATGAGAACTAGACATTTAACACCATTTAAGTAATGAAAGACAAGACCGGTTTGAAAAGCAACACATTTTTAGTTGATGGATCAACTCGCACAAATTGATATAAAACTCCAAAGGACAAACTTTCTATGCCAAGATTAAACATTTACATAGCCAATATATTTGTATTAAGCTGGAAACCTATATTTATATATTCAAATATATAATCAAACCAAAGTATCACCGGCTTCTTTCACATTAAGAAAAAAACTAAAACTGATACTCTACATCTAATGATGCACTTGTAAACACCATGTGAAGCAGTCCAGTGATCTGAAGAGAATCAACACATTCAGATGAGGAGCTGAGGCTGCCACGGCGTCAGTTAATAGAAACACAAATGGAACTGAATGAACAGGATAAAACAAGCAGGTCCTATTCCATGTGACTCAAAGGTAGAAGAGATAGTCATCAAGCTTCATGCTGGGCTCCCTGTGGATGCTCTGACCCACCAGGAAGGCCAGCTTGTGGGCGTACTGACAGGGCGCTGGCACCCGAATTATTCCCTAGAGGAGAAGAAAAGACATTTCAAAAAGACAATCCCATCTCCTTCAGAGGTTTTCCCAGTGTAACTGTATTATACATAGTTTTTCATACGGTACATTTTGTGTGAAACAGGCTCTTACAACTCATGTAGGCGCTATATTTAAGGCTACAGGAATCTAGGTTAATTGCTTTGAGTGTAGTAGTGCGGCTCCTTGCTTTAAGAGGGTTTGTTGGGAGGGAGGGGGGAGGAGCAGGAGGTTTTAGTCTTCACAATTTTGACCTGTGCTAGGGTAGAACGGCAGATCTTGCATATGCCATCATTGGAGGTTTCGTAATTACTACTAGATCCAGTTGAAACCTTAACCGAGCAGCCAGTTTGACCTGTCAATTTTGCGTTTACGTCTTAAGTTAAGACACTAAATCCTAGGGAACTAGCTAGTTTAATACAAGTTGCATCTTTGTTCAGTGGGTCTGCCGTTTCTTATTCTTCTTATTCTGGTCCCTTAGTCAGGTTTGTGAGTTTCAGGTTATATCTTAACCATGTCAAAAACTTCCATCAGTTGGTGCAACCCCAATAAAGTAAGACACTGTATACATTTAATTTATGTTCAAACTAACATTTAGCTTACATTAGTCTGGTGCAATAGGTGCTCCAACTTTTTGCTTCTGTGAATCACTTTGGTTTAATAAAAGCCCTAACATAAATAATGTTAGCAATACTAGTTTCAAAGCAAGCTTAACGAAACAAGTTAATTTCAGCAGTTATTTTCATACTTTCCCCACCGTGACATGAAGTCCTTACCTGCCAGTTGTAATACATGTGGCAGAGCTTGTACGTCAGCCTCTGCATGTGGTCAGGCTTCAGCCCGCTGGTGTCGTACACTACGTTGTAGTGCGTCGGGGAGACGCTGCCCACGCGGACCGCCTGGCTCACGATGAAGAAGTCGTACCTGGGGAAGTCAAGGCAGCATGAACAGACTGTAGTCCGGGAGGACACTGCTGTACCAGGAAAACATACGACAGTAGGCGTAGGCTCACCACTCCGGGCGTGTGACGTCCGTGTCGATGACCGTCCCTGGAGGAGGGTTGGACACTTTACCATCGATGTGAGCGAAGAACCTGCTGCTCACACGCTTCTTCACCACCACCACCGTCAGCTTGGGCCTTATAGGGGGACGGACAGATTAATACACCTAGAGGGAAGCTGATGGACAAAGGGCAGATTTGGGTGTAGTGACTCACATGTAGTCCTGCCCAATGGACTGGATGGACTCTATGATCTGGGGAACCTCATAGCTAACGACACTCTGCAGCATGCCGTCGCCCACGCCATCTCTGTACACGATGATACGCGACGGCAGGACACCGTTGAACTTCAGGTAGTCCTTCAGCGCACCTGGATACACAAGGGATGTTTACTGTTCAGGTAACTTTCAATTTACAGAGGATGAGGCAGGACTTCAGAGTCCCAATTAAAGTGCTTACCCACTAAGGCCATTTTCAGACCGTCCATGATCTCCTGTCCCTTGTCCTGGAGCACGCACTTCGAGAACCACCTGGAGACCAGGAGAAACATGTTACAGGAGCATCCTGTTACTTCATAGAGACCATTGAAGATTTTCACTGTCTTACCGTGACATGCCGTGGTTGAGGCTGGCGACCAGAGCTCCGATGGATCTCTTCCCAGCAACTATGTCATGGTAACAGTCGATTCCCACAATCATCAGCTGCTTGAGCTGAAGACGAGAGATCAAAGCAGTAGTAGTCAGTGACGAACTACATCAAAATGTACATATCCTACTACATCACGAGATAACATTTTAGGAAGTCATGCAGCCAAATGATAAGGTAAAAGATAATCACCAGTAAACTGTACTAAATACACTGAGCACACACACTGAGCGGCAACACCAAGAGCTAACCTAGTGTCATTACTTGTCATATTATAGGACTGGTGTGGGCCAGGTGTCACTCACAGGGATATCCACGCTCCAGAGCTCTCCCCCCATCTTGCAGGCCATCTGCAGGGCGATCTTGGTAGCAACGGTCATCAGCGCCGCGGGTCGGCTCAGAGTGCGACCAACTACACACTGGCTGGGGGTGGGACAGTCCACACAGAGGTACTTCTTCACACTGTCATACTTGTCTTTCCTGTTGCTGGGAAGGACAACAACCACCTGGGAAACAAACCAGTAGTTAACATAATCTATTTCACAAAGCCATGATATGGGATTGCACCAATAATACAACTGTTTTGACTAAGTGGACGAAATCATTATTTTCCACTCAAATGCTAGTTACTAAAATAACAGCAGGATAATGTAGTGGCTTGTGTGTAATGACTAGCTCAAACAGTCTGCTATCAGCTCAAACCCTTCCTGCACCTCAACCACAAGCAAACGCATGTTTTCAAGTCTCTAGTCGCTTTATGTAAATTCTTCTCCTAAAGGACTAGTTAATGAGAAGGGGTTGAGGAGAGGGGAACAGACCATTTGGGTCTGAGGTCCAACGTTGTGCTGCAGTGCTTTGAGGAGTGACTCCTGGTAGTCTTCATACTCCACCCTTAAGGAAGGACCACTCAGTGAAAACAAGCCAACATCGCTGCCACAACTCAATTAGAATGGCAATGAAGTTATATTACACCATGATACCTAGGTAACTGGGGTTGAGCTTGTACGTGAATGCAAAAGTAGTAATTAAATGGCAACATGTAGAGCTGTTTGATGTGACTATATTGGGGGACGAGACAAAAATGTCTAGCAGCATATTTCACTTCACAGAAGTACTTGTTTTTTATATTACATTTTACTTATTTGGTTTACTGGCTACAGTACTGGCAATTTCACAAACTTGAAAGGTCTCTTTAATGAGTGTCGTTTACTTTAATAATAATTTTCCTTTATTCTTACATGATAAATATCTAATGTGAATCGTCATTTTAAGATAACAGAAAAGAGAAAATATCCATATCGAACAGCCCAAGCAACATGCACTGAATCTATAAAATAAAAAGGTTCATTCCCACACCAAGGTAATGGCATAATATTGATAAATTAACATGAGACCAGTGGAGCAGCCAGTCCTCTGCAGGAACACAACTTGCCCATACTGATCTTTTTGGAGGATGTAATGTAAACGAATGTCTTTCCTCTGCCCCCACTCACATGATTGGTTTCTGACTGCGGATCCCCAGAGGACCAGAGACCCTGTTCAGGCTTTGCAGCAGGTTCTGGGCGTCGTTGGCATTGCGGCGGGTGTAGAAGATGAGCCAGTGCGTCAGCGGAGGAGCGCTGATCACCGGTAACCCACGCATCTCCTTGGACCAGTCCGCCTGCCACGGGTTGTAGTCGTACTGGGCAGCAAGACAGGAGAGAAGGGTTGAGCTGACCATGCACTTCATTGAGGAAACAGGTTTCACAAATAACTACCTTATCAAGACCTTTTCTCCAGAACATATTGCCAGCTTTTATTGTTAAATAAAAAAGCGATGACTACAAAAGTAAAATATTCTTACTGCCGGAACTTAATGATCCAAAGATGAGTCAAACCATTATCACTTCACCACAAACTTAATATTAGTGAAAATTAGTCATTTTATTACATAATACCTCTTTCCATCAATTACATGTCCATGCAGTGACCTACCGAGCGCGATCCCTGGATCATCTTCTCAGCTGGGAGGATTCTCCCAGTCAGATTCAGGAGCTCCTTATCAAAGTTGAGCCCCCAAGTGGTCAGCTCCTTCTGTGCTTCTGCATTCCTATCACATGCAAGAACTTGAAGTTTAACTATTAAAGCTAGATACTGTTCTAGGTTCTGTCAACGCTTGATAACTGAATCAGCACAATCATCTGCAAACTTTACAATGCCAGAATCACCACTAATGAGGTTAGACCCACTTGTGAATGCTGTTGACAAATCTGTTGAGGCGGACCTCCCTCTGGTCTGGGGTCAGTCTGGTGTGGGTAGCCAATTCCTTCATGATGTTGAAGTCCGACCGCATCTTATCAGTTAGTCCTTTGGGAAGAGATATACTTTGAACTTCAGTAAAGCAACACTTATTTTAATAGTCATCTGTATGTGTCAGACTACAGAATACCTGATTACGGTTTACATAAGCAGGGTTGAAGAGGGACATTTTAGGAACATGAAATGTACATTACAGTACATGACCTAAATACATATTAGAACACATGCAGACATTCGCTGTCTTAGGACCGAACGTGAATTTGTGGGGTACACTTAATTTCAGCTCTTGACCGGTACAAACATGGCGTGCATTGCACTGCAATGGGAAGATAGCAGTTTTAGCTCAAAGTTTCAAAGAATACATTGATATGGGGAGACTATGGTGTAGACCCAACAGGACCAGGCTGACCTGTGAGATAGCAGAACTCCGGAACAAGCATGGCTGGTCCAGGGGGGGCAGCCCCCGCGGGACCCAGCCTTTTCACATGGCTGATCAGGAGCACCTGGTTGCCATCTGTGATCTCCAGTGTATATTGCTTTAAGAAAGACAGGTGAAATATTACAAACGACGACACAACCGGGCAGCCAGCCCGGGCATGTTAATCAGTACCTACCGTCTTGTAGTAGTTCTTGAAGGAGATCTCTGTGTCTCCTCTCTTGAACGTGTTGTTGGGAGTGTGATCCCATGCGATGTCATCAATCCTGTAGGTCTTGTTGTTGTATCTGACAAACAAGTTGTGTATTAAACAATATTCTTATGCTGTACAATGAAGGAGGTATGCACCAACCTGATTGTCTCGATGCGTGTTTGTGTGGTCGTTAAATTAGCAGTTGTCTAAATCTTTTGTATACACTTTCTTCTAATTCATTGTTCCGTCAGATTTAGCATGTCGGATGGCACTAGATGGCTGTCCATGTCGCAGTGACTACGACTGAATGCCTGGACTAAAATATTTAAAATGTTTTGCCTGCATGTATACACATGAATTCTGGCACGCATTGCACTCCTAACCATCCCTGGAAGGAATCCCTCAGCGTTCCTTTAAGATTTCTTCCTTGCGATTAAGTGTTTTTTTTCTTGCCCACTTAGGGGCTGAAGTCAGGGGGGGTTCATAAATATATGGCCTGTTAAGCCCTTTGGGACAGTACCTGTGATTTATGGAAATACAAATTGAATTGAACCTCATTATGTCCGGGGACCCTTACAGAGTCTCCCATACTATTAAAAAACAATGTCCTGGTTCAGTTGTTCAAGACTGGTCTTACTTGGTGAGAACCACGAGTCCAATGAGCTCTTTGGCACATATCTCAGGGAAGCGCTGGGGTCCGCACTGCTGTCTCAGACTGACCATGAAGTCCAGAACCGTCTCACTGCGCAGCACCTTGTGGCTGACGTCGGTACACAGCATGATGTTGGACTCGTACTGCAGGATGGTGGTGGTGAAGCCTGGCCAGATTGTCAGCCTGGGGTAGGAGGAGTACAGATCTACATCTCTGATGCATAACCACTTCATAGTACGTTAAAATTCAAAGGTTCCTTCCAGCACACCAAAAATCATTACCAATCTACACAACCATATTAACTACAAAAGGTTTGAGGACACTTGTTCAAATTGGTTTACAGGTTGGGCTGAGAACAGGAAAACAGATCTGATCCCTTTATCTTAAACTAACAAATGAGAGTTCGGTCATCCCAGCCATTCTGACGATGGCTTCCATTGCCTCAACCGAAATATTAACATGTCTAACAACCTTACATTTATATTTTATCACTGAGATATTCAGACATGCAACCCACCCCCTACCCACAGTCCCCAAATATGCATAGACGTTAAAAAAAACAACTATTTTTTGTGTACTTTTTCATAGGCACAAAATCAATATCTGCATTGAGATTTTAATATTTTATTTGAATTCCTAACCAACAAATAGCCGGATATTCTTATATAGTGGCTCAGCCTGGTAGATAATGTTCTGCATCAGACTGGAGGCATCCTTACCGGTGCTGTGGGATGGTGAGCGGGTCTTTGGGGTTGTAGTAGTGGCGCCCTATCTGCTGCATGTCCAGCATCCTCAGGATCCTTAGCATGACATTAATATGCAGATCAATCCGTTAAGTATAAATGTATTCAATCATACCAACATTGTAACCAGTATCAAGCCCAACACATTAAAACTGTAGACCCTGAAAAGGTGAACTTACATGCACCAATTAATCAGTTTTAGTGGTTAAAAGCACAACTGACCTTCTGAAGACGACGTTGTAGAACTGCAGGCATACCGGCGAAGAGGGTGGCAGCTCATTCGTTAGAGTGATCTTTATCTGAACCTTCTCTCCATGCCTGGTCTCATTGTGGAGCAGCGTCTCCTACAACAGGAATGAAGTCGTACTGAATGAGAAACCAGGGGTTTCACCAACAAACTGACATCCAGCAGGGTTTCCTAAAGCTGTATAGCAGAAGAGCTCTACCTCCACTAAAAGACATAACCTTGTACAATATACAATAACATAGGCTTCTATAATAATACACCAAATCAAATACCGCGGTACATATGAATCATAAACATCAGCATATAAAACAATGCAGCACCATTCCAGTTAACAGAACAGATAAAATGAAAGACCAAATAGCCCTAGTAACAGAATATTTGGACAAATGTGAGTGGATCTGTGCATAATCCCTGCCCGGGGGGGAAGGCAGCCCTAGTCGGCCAAATCACTGTGGGTCCAGCGGTTTTAAATGTGGGAACCTGACCGAGTTCGCATGCCTTTAAAAAAAGTCCCATGGCATGAAAATTTCACTTTAAAAGGTTTTCTAACGTTAATGAGTTCCCCTAGCTCGCCTATGATCCCCCAGTAGCTAAAAATGGCATTAGGTATAAAACGAGCACGAGCATGCAGAGCAGGTATCCTGCTCTGCCTTTGAAAAAACAAAGCTCAAACACGCCGATTTGGAGTTTGGCCCCATATATCGTCATTAGGGGCCAGGTTACCTCCCCTTTCTCTGCTTTGCACGCCCAGAGAATTTGGCTCGCCAATGAGACAATGAGGTACGACCATATTGTGTGCCACATGTGTGTGTGACTACACTTTGGTGAAAACACTTGACTGTGTCGGGTTCCGACATCTAGTATTTCCACGAGACTTGTACTGGGGGTTATCTCAGCCATGGAAGGAATTGGGGGAGAGGAACTTTGGCTTTGACTCCCTGAAGTACATGAACCGTGACATGGAGGAGAAAGGGATTGTTTCCCGCGACTGTCTCCCATCGGAGCCCCGCTGCCGAGGCCCCACCGGGAGACAATCGCGGGCAACATTTCTTTCTCCTCGCATGTCACGGTTCATGTACTTGAAGAAGAATCAGTCGTCGGAGAACCCGATGCAGTTGTTTGAGATTCATAATATCTCCTGGAGGCGCACACAGCTTTTGGCTGTGATAATATATTATATGATATAGATATCTATGTATAATATGATATTTAGTTATAGAGCTCCAGGACTCCCACCGGAGCACCCGTAGTGTTCTAGAATACTTATTCTACATCCACTGTAAACACGAGCACATGGCACCGTGGCCGCAAGCTGCTCAGGGCCCCACCCTTACCTTCCACCTTGACCCATATCTAAAAATCAGCACGTTTGTGGAAAGCTCATTGTGGGACTGGCTCGTAGTGGCTATAATTCTGCACCATGGCTGAATCTTTTCAAGTACTGTATTAGGGTCCCACTAACAGCTATATAAAAGCATATAAAGTAGTATACCATGGGATCTTTAACGCCATTGTTTCGGCTTTTCAGTTTCAGTTAAAGCTAGACCTGGACATCCCATTGGTTCCCTGCTGAAAATCCCTTAATTCAAGTGTGAATATAGAATTACCAAGTCCTTCCCCTTGCCCTTAACTTTAGGGAACCTGTTGAGGGTTAACATCTGGTCACAGAACTGTGAATACACTTATGCAAGATTAACGAATGTGGGCTGAGGGAAGAGACTCATCTGGATAACAAAAATATGAGAAACTGATGCATGAACGCTTGCAATAGTTCTTCAAAACATGCATTTCACCTGCCCCTTTTAAACAATAGATATTGCAGCAGCTTGTTACGACGTTGCACTCTTACCTTGTTAGGTAACTTGTGGGGCAGGAAGAGTATTGCGCCGTCAAAGCTGCGTGCCGAACCAAGCAACTCGCTGTGATTGTACAGTAGAGCGGAGCGCAGTCTGCGGGACTCCATCGGGGGCTGGTAGTCCACATGGTATTGGTAAAGCACCCATTGGGGCCGCGACGTGATGGAGAAAAAATTGGCCCTCAATGCGATGGCTTGGCCAGAGTTACCTGGGAGTACAAGATCATCATTACATACTGCACCAGAAATGTGTTCAAGCAAGGTTTTTCTGATCCTCATGGGCTGATCCACGGTCTGCTGATCTCTCCCTGCATTTAATAAGCCTGGCTTTGGTTTTGAACGCGGTCGTTATTATATCTTAATTCAAATAAGGCAGACAAGAGACCCCATCCTCATTGTTCAGTTTCTTTGTGAACCTTTATATTCAAATGTGTATGAGGTAATCTGCTTGACCAGTAGTACATTCAATGAAAATATATGGTGGAAAGAACCACTCTTTTCATGTGGAATTGCAGATCGTTAATGGAGGTTTCGCACCAAAAGGAAAATGTTCTACAACCATACGTGTACAGTCTGTTCGACATAGTTGGCTGTATGCATCAATCACTGAGGAAGCACCAACACAAATTTAGAAAAAAAGACAATAAAGACTTGTTTCACTCATGTCACCAACCAGACTTGGATGCCTTGACGTGCTCCATCGCCTGTCTGGTGCAGATCCCTTCATCGTGGAAATCTCCACGGCGTCCACCTCTATCCCCATACTTCACCGCGTGGAACCCTGCTGAGATCTGTAAAATAGCTGATAGAAAAAGGAAAATTCCAAATTAGTTTTAAGATTGATCACTGGTACAAATTAGCGCTGTCCGGAATACATCATGTCAAGCTGGCCGACCTGCTGTCTAATGCACCGCTAGACACAGGGAACGCATACCGGCGATCCAGTCTTTAGTTTCCCTTCTCCCGGTCGTCATCAGTCATGGATGGTGAACTACCGAAAAGTACCTTTTCTGTTTGGTCTGACTAGTTCAATATATTGTAGCTGCAATACTAGCTGTTCCTAGGGATGTCCCGATCCATGGAAATCGGTATCGGCCCGATATTGACCCATTACGCTGGATCGGATATCGGAGGGGAGAAAGAAATATGATCCGATCCGTGCAGTGTGTCATGTGATAACAACAGTAGCTGTCAATTATTTGTCTTCATTTGATTTAAGCCAACTTTTAGTGAGATCTTTAAAGGTTTTTTGGCTTGATTGGCAGTCATGAGAAAGGTTCTTCCATATATTTTTTTATTATTTGCTCGAGAGTAAAACAAAGTATCGGACTGATATCGGTATCGGCAGCTAGCCAAAGCTGCAGTATCAGTATCGGAAGTGAAAAAGTGGTATCGGGACATCCCTACCTGTTCCCAGTAGTTCGAAATCACCAGGAAATGTTTTTAGTAGAGGCATGTAGCTGTTCATATGCCAAGTGAGTTGCAGAAAGTTGGTATTCTAACCCAACAGAAAAAGTACCAACCATTTCAATATGCCATCCTATGCACATTGCAGCTAATCCATATCTTTGAGCTATTCTATATTTTAGTGGTGCTTTTGCGCTTTCAAGAAAATAAAAAAACGATGAAAATGTCCACAAAAGGTATCCATACCGTCGGTGGCCACTGGTCCCGGAGGCCCCTTTTGTCTACCTCGTCCCACCAGGTCCCCGTCACCAGACGCGGGGCTGGACACCACATGCTCCTGGGTCTTTAGGAAAGACAAGATGGAAGTTTATCGATAAGCGATAGCCGACTTACTTATTTTTGGTTTGGATTATATAAACGTAGTACATAATATGAACTAGATGGTATTGAACTTAAACATAGTCAATTTAAAAAAAAAGAATTATTTACTTTTTTTCATTGCATTTCCTGCAGGAATAAGCAACTCACCACTCCAGGCGTCCCCGTTTCTAGGCCACGCGCACGGCCCCTTGACCTCGCTCGTGCACGACCGGTCATGTTCCAAGCTGATCCAACTACTGCAACCCGAACAAAGTGGTTTAAACTGATTAACAACCAACTCAAAACTACCACCTCAGACACGATTGATGGGGTTGGGGATCTGACACACACGTCCATCGACATCGTAACATTGAACCAAGTTAAAAAGTTAAATCAAAGATGGCGTAACGTTGCCACACGACGTAGTGTGTCAAACTTTCATTTTATCGCATTATTCGCATTGGGGACCCTTGGTGAATACGACGTCCTAGACTAGAGAACACGAATTACGTTTATTTCGGTAACAAGTTCCGAGGCCTTGAGCGCTAACAATCCCGACCCTCGGGCCTCCTCGTGAGGCGGAGAGCCGCCACGTGGGCCCGCGAGCAGCGCGCGGCTTCTGCACATGGCCTCTGCGCGCGGCCGTGCGGAGAGGCCATGCGGCCTCTCCGCATGGCCAGACCGGCAGACCGTGGAGCCAATAAAAATATGGCTTAGGAACTTTTAAATGACTTCCCCACAACTACATAGTCTATAACTTCACCATGTAAAGACCAACCACGCAACTTTCAGAACGGTTCACTTGCTTGACGGGAATAGCAGACGGGTTGCTAGCTAATTGGCTCTTGTATATGGGTTGATAAGATACGAATTTCAAGTATTGGTCTAGATAATTTAAGTATTATTTAACGAACAACAATGATATGATATTGATATCAATAAATAATAGGTTAACAACCGGTTCATACACTCACTGTGCAAAGCAGCGAGCTTCTTTTCCCCACTTCCTAAAATAGCAAATTAAGAAAAAAAATACCACCCAAACTATTTAACAGACTGTTCACCTGAGAGATTCATACGCCAAATGTTTAACTTTGTTATTTCTTAATGTTTACATACTTGTAATATCCTCTCACTAAATACTGACAATAAAATACATTTCAATAAGCATTCACTGTTTTATGAGGATTTTTATTTGTAAAGACCACCAAGAACTACTTTACTCGGCGTAATGATGGTAACGCCATGGTGCTAAAAAGACAATGTGCAAACTAATGGATGACAACTAGATGGAGCCAAAGTACGTACGTTGTGTGTCGTGCTGGTTTCTGAAACAATACAGTGTGGCTTTCTGAATAATATTAATGAAGAAAAAGCACACGGGAATTATCCAACAATTCAGATCATTTTAATTGTGAATAGTTGAGTTTATTGGGATTATTAGTATTATTACTATTATTGTTATAATAATAAAAATATAATAATCGTAATAATGACAATAATAATTAGTATAAAAATGTTTTTAATTTTGTCCTTCTGTACTGTGTACAATCAATAGAATTATACCTGAAAGAGATTTATACAAAATTAAGCTGTGGAAAAAACCCTCCAAAAGAAACAACCTTCAATCACATTTCTTCATCTACATTTGCTCATATCCTAATTCTACCATGCAGAGCCAGACACCTTGGAGGGAATTCGAAGGAGATGTATGCAAGTCTTTCATGTCTAAGATCTAAGAAGATTATGGATTCAGACCTCAGGGACCGCAGTCTGAGAGAAACAGTTTACCTCGGAAAAGAGACAAAGAAGCAGAATGTGGCACATACTTGTCAATAATTGTGTGTAGTGTAATGAGTGGCAAGACATTTTTAACTACCCTGTTCCAAAAGGTATTTTGAATTTCTTTCCTCTCCTTATTAGTAGCTTAATTTCAGTTGTACAATACGGATGACTCACAAAGCATTACATCAATCAGCAAATAAGGCCTTTTAAGCTGTAAATTTTTTCTACATTCTGAATTGCTGTAAACCGTTAAGGTCTTATTAAACAATTGGAAATGCAAACAAGAGCATTAGGTCATCCAGTCAACAAACAAAACCTCTTACACTGTATGTGGCAGGCATGCTCTTATAGTAATGAATAGGTTTGCGTTTGGCCATTGGCTGACTATGCCACTGATATAGCTTCAGCCTTGATAAAATTAGAGGCATACAAGCATTGTGAAAAAAATTGCAAAAAAAAGTTTTCTGAGAGAGAGACAGTCTACTTAATGACTGCATGTAAATGTCATGTTCGCTGACCTCTTCCTGTGCGTAACGTCACGTCAAAATGTTTCTCTATCAACACATTGGAGGAGTTGGAATACATATGGGGGAAGAAGAAGGGGAGATCAAAGCCTTCACGCTACGCATTACAATGCTGCCATAAGCTTAGAATCCTGATTGGAAAACTAGAACAATCAGTTATTCTGAATGCTCAGCCCCCTCTCTGCCATGATATCAGTAAGCGGGTTTAGGGAAATTAGATTAAGTGGATATTCCTTCTGTGGAACCTAATCTGCTCTGTATATCGGGCTTCCTCTGTAAAACAGCCAACACACACACACATAGACACACACACACACACACACACACACACACACACACACACACACACACATACACACACACACACACACACACACA
>JAOPUD010000140.1:16766647-16777426 GCA_027122715.1 Trisopterus minutus | reverse complement strand
CCGATCTTTTTGACCTGCAGTGCTGTACACTTTACCCCAAAGGGGTGCTTTGGGGTAAAGTGTACAGCACTGCAGGTCAAAAAGCCTTGTTCTACCATGTTAACCCTCTTGCTTCCTTCTTCCTGGGATTTCATACAGCAAAGAGACATCGTAATTTCCTTGCATGATATTACATTCAGAATATCCAAAAGGACAGTCTTGTTGGAGATCTGAGTTTTTCTTATTGCCAAGTTCCCGAGTAAACCAATGAAAGCGGCCAATGTTTCATCTGCCTCTCTCACAAAACCTCTATTATTACTTAACTCTGGTGCCATATACTTTTATTGTGATCCAAAAATATATTAAAATCTGTCATAGAGCCGTGTTCCCGCTGTTGTCAGCAGAATCCATCCTTGCGATTAATTCGACCATCATACCTTATCCTAAAACAACTTGGTTAGGTGGCGGTGAAGAATCAAACAAAACGCTGTGTATGCAAAGTGCCTGAACTTCATGCTGCGTGAAGAGTTGAAGACTTCCAGGACTCAGAGTGATGGGTTTTGCAGACTAAGGCAACGCTATGTCCCTATACATTGTTTTAATGGGATTTTATTTTGAAAAAAAATGAAAAGTCTCTTGCAACCGTCTACCAGCTCACAATTATTTTAAATATTTTATCGTTCTGTCGTTTTGTTTTCCTTTCCAATCTGAATTCCCCTGTGTTTATCCTTGAACGTTTGCGTGGTGTAATTCAGCCATTATAGAGCTAATGACATTGGTTAGCAAAGAAGTTTATGGGCAACGGTTGAACTGCTGTCAACGTAAATGTGTAGAAAAGCTGCACTCATACAGCATGCAGAACTTGTCTGCACATTTAATTAACTAGCTTTATGCATCATAATAATCTGTAATTGCAAATGGCCACACGTATACTGTTGGGGTCATGTTAGCTGCTCTGAGTGGTCTGTGAGTGTGGAACTTACTGGTTGGTTGACTTCTTCTACTTTTTCTTTCGATAAACATATCAAGAATCAGTGATGCAAGGACAAGGAGGAGCCTCATGTTAAGCCATGCTGTGCTGCCAAAACACTATCTCATTAGCACTCTATAATGCCAGGGAATGCTCCTTTTAACCAACTTCAGAGGCGCTTGTTGGATCCCTACGTTGCATAACATAGGATATAGTGTCACGTGTTTCCATGCGTGCTTTGTGCTTCATGTACGAAGCGTGGTGACAAAACCAGACATCAAAAAAAAAAGAACCTTGTCTGACGCTGTCCCAATATCCACATCAACAGGCAGCAGAGACCTTGTTGTTGTTGTGATTCTCGGCAGCGGCGGCGGCAGTGTGCCTCCTGTGATCGCAGGGACCAGACTCGCCGATCACATAGCGGGAATCAATAGGCGAGCTAACTGGTCATTATCCTATTTATCTGTGTTTCCTCTGAAGTCATGCATCGCTCGTGGAGCCTCGGACCACAATTACCTGGGTGAATAGTGGTCTGTTATCGGGTGTGCAAACGGACTTATCCTCCACTGCAAGTTACATAACGTTATGCCGTTGTCACCATGGTTTATTTGTTAGCAATGGTTATGATGAAGCCATTCTTTGTATTGTTTGTTCAATAGTTGGATAGTTATATGGAATAACAGGGAATAAGAGGTTCTCAAGGCCAACATGAGGTCTGCATGAAAGCGAGATTCAGACATGGCAAAGCCGTGGGGAACCTCAGACTGCTCTTTCCTTTCTCGATGCCATACCCTCACACAAGGGGCTTACCTCGGGGGGAACGGGCTGAATTGTCAGACATGTCTTGTAAACGGCAAACCGTTGGCCCTTCGTCGTCTTCTTCAGTTTAAATAAATCCTGCCCGAGCCCAGAGTGTCTGCTATTGCTCCTTTCTGCCGTCCTAAGCCTTGTAGGAACATGATTCTCTCCTCAGCCGCCCCCTAATTCTGCATAATTCTGCCTGGACAATAGATTTGGGGAGCCAGCAGCATGAACACCATGGTTAAACCATTCCCCCAGGGATATTTAATTATGAATTGTTCTTTGGAGAATGTTAAAGCAAATGATATGTTCATGGAAGGAGAAGTCACCCTAGCGATAAAGCCCACCGGATAAAGAAAATAAAAACATTTCAAATCCAACTCTTTTGGATGTGAAAAAAATATAAATTCTTGTTATTTCCCCCTCCCCTGTGGATGACTATAAGTCTGTTCCGTGTGTGATAGAGCTTGAGACAACATTATAATACTCCAGGGATCACCAAACAGTCAGGTTTATTATTAATATTTTTTTCCCATTTCCCAGTCCTCTGTACATTTGCCCTGTGACGGCTGGGCTGTTTGTTGGTATGCGTTTCATAGGCTAAACTATTGACCAGTTGGTTGTTATTATTGAAAGGTTAAACATTTCTATAAATAAATGTATCTTGCCTCCAACTTCTGGAAAGGTCACTTTATGTTTCGACACATTTACGGTCCCTTTTATTTACTGTTTTCCTCCTCCATTCCATCGTGGTTGATGCAGGTGTCTCGGAGGAAGCTGTGAATCCCATTAATTTTGTGCTCTGTTCCCCTCCGAGGAAGTTCTTAAAGGGAAAAGTTATTTAATTACGGCTCCCTGGCCTAACCTAATCTCTGCCAGCAGATATGGCTAAGGGCTCCCAGTTGAAAACACGTTGTAGCCGCTACATTATCAGTGTCAGCTTGTAGCCAGACGGATCTCTGGGCGGGAAAGAGCACAGTTTTATTTTTTTATGATTTGTAAAAATGAAGTCAGTCTTCTCCTAACATAAGTGGCCGTACGGTTGCGTCGTCATTAAAAAAAGATGTTAACCTAATTGAAAAATGCTGTTTTTGTGTCATGTAGTTTATAGCGGGGCCATGTAGATAACTCAGGTCCCCAGTGTCTTGGCTGGCCAGACCCCTGCAGTGTAAGTGGAGTGGTGCGGCGCAGTATGCATGTTGTTTATGACGGTCAGTGCCCCCCGCCCCCCCCCCCTCCCCAAAGAGCTGTGGTGGCATTGGAGCAGACCCTCAAGGTTTATCGTCAGAAGAGGGAATTGGTCCTCACTACACTCTTTTACAAAGGTGCATTCAAAACCGGCAGCTTGTATTTCTTCAAGGAGTGACACACATAGATCCAATCAGTAGGTGCATTACTACGATACTAACTTACCGGGGTGCAAATGGGAAAGCGTTTTACTCACTCACAGCATCCGCGACGTGCCGATGATGTTCATTTGCTAGCTGCAAGAACTGTGTATTTAATGCAATAATCCAGCCAGGTTGTGTTTTACCTTCTGCTCTTAACCGCAGGTCTGGAGTTTGCCTACTCAGCAGCCCCCAGGTCAATGCAGAGTGCCATCATGGGTCTCTTCTTCTTCTTCTCCGGCATCGGCTCCTTTGTGGGCTCTGGCCTGCTGGCCATTGTCTCCCTCAACGCCATTGGCTGGATGTCATCGCACACTGACTTTGGTGAGTGAGAAACCCTGCATGCTGAGCTTCACACACTCAGCACATTTGAGTAGTCGGTTATGCATAACGACCTGCACGTGTGTAAAGGTAATGTCACAGCATGATGAATCCCAGTCATACAGCTTTACATATGAATCAAGTCATTGATCATGTTCCGGAGATATTCTTAACAACGAGGGCATCTGCCGTGGCAGAATGTGGCTCCTGGTTGCGCATATCGTAGCAGAGTGATTTGGACTAATTAGTGTAAGATCCGTCAAAAGCCTTACTACAAAGGTATCAGATTCAATATAGGTCTCTGTGCTGGTGTTAAAATACATTCTGGATCTCTGCCTTCAACTCAGGGGCCCATTCATCTTACCGACTACAATATTTGCCAAGGAGAACACGCTGCCACATGTCAGAAGCCGTACCAGCACCTGAATATCAGTCTGTCCATCTCCCTGGCACATTGGTTAATCGTTTGGCACTATCGATTGAGAAACATTGGCTGTCCGGAGTGCGCCGTTCCGTCTCGACCATATAGAAGTCCTGCAGATGGATTAAAAGCAAACGATTTATTTATTTCCTCAGGCCCCGTGGCACGAGTACTCGCGTGGCTCGCTCTGATTTAAAACCCACTTAAGTAGTTTGTAAATTAGTCACAGAGGGGTGAGAACAACACGCTGCACAATTCCCTTGTTTTTCGAGCGTTGGCGGTAATAAATAGCCGTGCCAGCCTAACGACAAAAGGTTTGTATAAATCTGCTCTGGAGATGGAGGGAGCGGCAGTGGCAGCAGATGTATGGCCCCCTGGCGAGAAGCGGCTCCCCGGCCCAGATGCACTTCCCAGCAAGCTTGCGGTAAATAAGGCAGAACTGTAAATTGTTTACCCACCAAACCCCTAATAGCTCATTAATACGGTGCGGCGACAGGTTAGGAGGTATTTTTGATGAGGTTGGCTCTTGGCGATGCTCCGCACGGCTTCCTCAATCCATCCCTCGCCCGCCCCCCCACCCCCCAATCGGCTGGCCTGGGGCGGCGTTTATTTTCTAAAGCGCCATTTGATTGGTTTACTGGAGGCGGTTCCTGACAACCCCGGGCTTCCCAAAATAAGGCATTAAATGGCGGCTGGTTTTCGGGAATGGACTGAAACCTCCCCGTCTTGGGACATCAATAAGACAAAGCACGAATGGTAACAGGATGTGGTTATCAGGTTATGCTGCACGATGATCATGTTTTTCTGCTGTTTTGTATTGCGTCGGGTGTTGTTGTTCACATTTGGTGTCAGTACTCGACTAAATATAAATCTAATACACCAGGGGGGACAGCAGTAGAAGTCTGCTTATTTCCATTGCTTGGGGCGAGGTGCTGTGTGATGTTGGAGGCATTTGGGATAAGCTCGCTGGAGTAGCAACTGTGTGGCGGGCAAGGCTTGGAGACATTCAACGTTAATCACAGGCTTGTGGGCCTGATTCTAGAGTCTCTCTTAAGCTAACCCTCAGGAAGCTCACCTGGAGCCGTGGCGACTGGATTACTCTTGCTGTTAACTCCACTGCCATGTCTCCCGTCCACAGTTTTCAGGAATCCTCATTTGGGTATGAGTTCATCGGGAAAATGTTTTTATTCAGGGGATTTGAACTTGCTTACTTTTTATAGGTGAAATTCTCAGGTTCAAGTTGGTCAATTTTTTAATTTGTTTTTATTTTAGTCATTGAAAATGCAGGAAAACAGCTCCAGGTCCCAAAACAGCTTTGGCGCTCCCTTTAAAGACCAAAAGACAGATGAATAGAAGGTCAAGCCTCACTGTCTCTATCATATTCTTTATACAGGAAAGGGTTTTTGTTCTTCCAAAATGTCCCCCGTTTTGCCTTGGTTTGGTCCAACCTTTTGAAGGGGGGGTATATTTGAGCTGGAGAAAAAGCCTGTGCCTCAATCACATGACAGGAAACGGCACCTCTTTCTATTGTTGTGTTGAAGCACCGGCAGGTCAGAGATCAGAGGTCAAGGACGGGGCGGAGGTGCTCAAAGAGAGTTGGCATTCACACATCTCGCTCTTGAAGTGGGGGATCATATTGGGTAAAATGTCAGTGTTTTAACCGGGGCCTTAAATGTCAGATAAGGAAAATTCTGCTTTAACTCCCCAGCTTTCCTCATGGAAGTGTGTTTCTGTGGACATATACCTTTTGTGTTAATAACAGAGAAAGGAAACCATGCTCTGTATCTTCTATGCTGTCCTTGACGACTTTGAAGTTCTATTATCGTTGAACATGCATTGCAGTGGTGCAATTCAAACAGATGAATGAGTGAGAGTGTCAAATAGCTATTTTTCAATCATCTGTGAACCCCTTCTCCGCGCCTCACTCGTGCATTGATTCTGACTTTGTTTGGAGCCTGCAGATACCATTGGACGCGTCCAATCACAATCGTGAGGCACTGCTGCTGAGTTCTCTGATGACCAGCATCAGATGATCCGTTTTTTGATATTGACTTGCGTCGTTTCGATTCACGTGCTATGCTCAAATCGAGTCTGGAAAACGTGCTTTTGAGTATAATAACATATAAGCTGTTAAACATCAAATGGCTTTTTAGAGCGTCTTGCTGATGGTAAGCATTTTTTAATATTTCAAATCCTCGCCTAGACAGTGGTAATCCTCTTGCAAAACTACCAGATCTCTAGCTGGTGGCAACCATTAGCTGTGACAGTTATAATTCAGATATAAGCAGTCACTTTGATAGTTACAATTCAGCTACTAGCTGTGATAGTTATAAATCAGTAACGACCACTAGCAGGTGACAGTTATAATTCAGCTACAACCACTAGTTGTGACAGATATAATTCAGCTACAACCACTAGTTGTGACAGATATAATTCAGTGACAACCACTAGCTGTGACAGTTATAATTTAGCTACAACCACTAGTTGTGACAGATATAATTCAGCTACCACCATTAACTGTGGCAGTTCTAATTCAGGTAAAACCACTAGCTGTCACATTTGTAATTCAGGTTAAACCACTTGCTGGTGACAGTTCTAATTCAGGTAAAACCACTAGCTGGTGACAGTTCTAATTCAGGTAAAACCACTAGCTGGTGACAGCTACATAGTTGTTCGACTGGTGGATAAATGGCTATAAAATTTAAAAGAGCCATTAAATACCTGTAAAATATTATAGTCTCATTCATGAATTTCCCATAATGCGAGTGTCCTGTAATGTTTGGCTTTAATAGGCTCAACATAAGTGCCAAGCATCTAAATGGGCCCCTGGGGCCGTGGACTAAAGGAAAGGAGATGATGTCTAATTAACATGGAGGGTACTATCATAGACACAGTGAGACTCGGTTGTTCTGCAGCACGGAGGCTTAAAAGAGGCTTCAATGGACTGCCATACAATTCAATAATCCTACCAAGCATTTCAATCAATGTTTATAATCAATAATCTAAATATTTAATTGAATATACCGGGAAATCCCCCAAACAACTTATTTCTGAATTATTCTCAAGTCAAGGTTGTCTGCGGGCCTTTCTTCTTTGATAATAACATTTGCGGCAGGACCCTTGGCCTATTATCTGTTAAAAGTTAATATGCCCTGGCTAATACAAGTACACACTCACTACAAATGCTTTGGCCTGTTTCCCCGCTGCACTCTGCTGTCGAGCCCATTGTGTTTTACAATGAATTATTCATGCAGTACTTTATTTGTAGATTTATTCAATTTCTTTAAAAACTGTTATCCGTTTCTTACGCAGGCAACCTTTGCCCGATTAGGCCGACCAACAGAATAGACGGAAATTATAATAGGAGCGGGACTTTCAATTGCCCTCCCCGTTTCATTAGCAGTGGCAGAAACTCACATCTGAAAGCCAGCTTTCAGGTCCTTTGAATGTGAGATCAAAGGTTGCAGACAGACAGCCCGGCGAGCCCACCGCGGACACGACGCCACCCCTGCGTTTGATGCTTCCCGTCAGCGTCGCCGTCTCTTTATGGTCCCTCATTTTTTAATTACCAACAACCGGGTGCGCATCACAACGTACGAGGCGGAAAGAGGCGCCGGCTGTAATTCCCAGGGATACCAGGGATTGTGATCTGCTCTGTTGAGCACAAAATAGGGGAGGACGTGATGGAAGCAGGACGTCTTTGTTTCAGATCCTGGTTAATCCTGATTGGTTAATCCTGAGCGTTTGATCCGTACGAGAAGACGCCGTGTTAAGTCGTGTATGTCGACGTGGAATCTTGAAAAACGATACGCTCATATACGCGTCTAGTGCAGCGTGAAGGAGATTCTCACAGGCCCCGGCTAGAGAAAAAGTAGTTTTGCCATGGCTTTAAGGAGTATTATTGCTATTTGTAGATTATAAGTGACAGTTCAAGGATATTTTTGGGGGGAGGTAGTAAAGGTCAGATAGAATTAGATAAATCCTGGCGATGAATCACTTTGTTTGTGTGCACCCCCTCGTGATTCCCGGCCAGCGATCTGCTTGCAGCCACATGTTCTCATGTTCCCAGATGTCCTGCTTTAGCACTGGTGGCAGAAGCCCCTAACCTGTCACATGGCCCGTGGGTGGGATCGGGTCACAGAGGACTGCTCCACTGTCTTCTCCTCTCGCTCCGGTAGTGTGTGGTTAGAAGATGGGTAGCATTCTTTTTACTTTTGCAATCATTGTTGAACATTTTTTCTTGAGTACAATTACAGGGAGGAAAAGAACCTTGTCAAACGTTCTCAACTGTGGAATAACTGAATTGTACTATTGTGCAATTTATTTTTTTATAAATAATGCATGACTGTATATTTTTCAACATGATTCTGAGGTAAGAGGTGTCTGTCATGTTGACAAATTATTTTTGAAATATACAGAGAATCCTGGCAGGCGGCATCCATTCACAAAATGAAAAAAATCCTCAGAAATGTATTCAACCCCCCTGGGGTGTTATTCCTCTTGACCCGCCGGGACGGCCTGCTCTAAAGGTAGCAGTGTAATGAGACTGAAGCCTCTCTCATCCCAGACCTGTCAGAACCTGCTCTCTGTTCCCTACCCCTCGTGCCCCCCTGGAGTGGGGGTACCTGGGGAAATGATACAACTACACCGGAATTACCTCCTTAGCCAATTAAGTTGAGCCCGCTGCTTCTTCCCCAACACTTTATTCGCCGTGACATTCTCCGTTGAGGAACCTAATAGGGGGATTTCTCCTCTCTTCTCCTGGCAGCACGTTGCTCCGTGGGGGCTTCATGGTCCCCCCAGCTGAAGATGATGTAGGATGTAGGCTACAAATAGCCCCAGTCCCACTGTCTCTTTAAAGTGGCGAGGCAACAGCGTGGCGCAGTCCTTCACGCCTACACTTGGGGGGCTTTGGAGCCGGTCGGAGGGTTTTTAAAAAAACACATACACAGGTCAACAGGTCATTGCTCGGGGCTCTGAGTTGATTCCGGATGATTGTCTCATGAAGTAGGGAATGATGTCATGCCATGGTTAGATTCACATAATTAGGGCAACTGTGTCAAAATAATAAACAAGTCATAAAACAATGAAGTGGTGTTCATTTGTGTTGATGCAGGGAATAAAACATGATGAGCCTATCATGATTGCCTATGAACTCCCTACCGTGACATAGGGAGTTCCGGATGGTTAGTGAAGGTCATCTCACAGAAAATGTGTTGACTGATGTACGAGATACAAGACACCAGCAACCTTATTTCCACACTGGCATGTTGGTGGTAATTGCTTTCAGTACCGCTTCAGTGCTGGTTGGACCACAACCCACCCCCAGTACACATGTAACATATAGACACTTGGAACCTTTAACTGGATGACACAGGTGTCTACACAATTGTTAACATGACTAAAACAGAGTGTATAGGGAAGCTTGTGAAGGAGTTTGTGTGATCAGTTTCACACAGTGCATTTTCTTTCAATGATTCAAAGAGGTTCAAAAGACCTCATTCTTAGAGATTAAAATACCTAAGAGGTGTTAATAATGGTAATGGTATCCATAAACGTGGATTTAGAGCACATTATTTTACAGCTTCCTCAACCCCCACACTCACACATTCTATGCCCTTGAGCAAGACAGAAACGCAACTTGCATCAGCCAAGACACTGGAAAAAGAAACCATTATCCAAATCCGACAACTCCTCTAAACTGTTGATGAAAATTAGAACAACCCTCATTATGCATCATTAACTGAGGAGGAAAATATGATAGACTCCATCAGTTGTCAGATAATTACCATAGCAAATGAAGCCGCAAAGCTAAAGGTTTGATTGGGTGTAGTTTTGTGTGGCTCAGGAAGTGTAAGTAAATTGCCGGGAATAATTACTCCGTTAATTTGTCCTCATACAGGCTACTGCACACATCCACTGTGTTATCAGTCATTAGCTAAGCATGCTGCGTCCTCCAACCTGGAGAAGTACAGGTTGGGGAACTTTTCTTCTTCCTCCTAAGGCGCTTATTCCGTACACAGTATTCCCGGGCCTCCTTCCCGCCATAGCGCTCTGCTCTGTGTGCAGCTGTCTATGTGTTGGATGGCGTCGTCTGCTTTCCCCTGCCCTCCCTCTTTCTCCTGCACGCGCACATCGCACTCATCTTTCAATCCCAGGAAATCACAGCTGAAGCCTCGCCCTCACCTCCTTATTGGATGCTGGTCCCACGAGGAAACAAACGGTCCTTAAATCCTGATGAAAGACTCTCGGGCCCATATTGCAGTTATTTGTCAGACTTCAGTTCCACATCATCAGCGCCGCCGCCGCCTCTATCAGCGCCCTAATGTGCAGGTCAACCATCTTTACATATTCCACATTTCACTGAATCCTTATTCCTGGCAGAGCTTCCACCCAGCGAGCGACTGAGCCTGACACCCAGCCCACTGTAACTGTCCACGGACCCCATGGGAATCACCCTTGGTTTAACAGGTTTACTGCTCAGGGATATATAACCTTAGTGTGGTGCACTAATTGCCATTATGAGATACGGCACTGGCGTCATTCCCTGGATTGTGTGAGATGTAGATGTCTAATTAATAGAAAACGCATTATGTTCCTCCCATTACCCCCTCAAAGCCTACAGCAGAGAGGCTGGACTGTCCCCGATTATTATTCTCAGCCCAAAACCCCTGACGACCTCTCTGCTCCCCTCTCTAGGTAACATCAACCACTGCTCGCTGCACTTCTACTTCTTCCTCCTGGCTGGGATCCAGGGCCTCACCCTGCTTGTCTTCCTCATCGTCTCCGTCAAGTACGACAAGCAGAAGGGCCGGACAGGAAGTTACAGGCGGAATCTGACCTCCTGACCACCGTCCTCCACGCTCCACTCATGCACCACTGTGCCTTGTCCACAATAA
>JAOPUD010000140.1:16746566-16756603 GCA_027122715.1 Trisopterus minutus | reverse complement strand
GCGTGGTAGGGGTGGGGCAAATTAAAAGAAACTGCGGGCGCAGGAAAAAGATCAGACACAATCATTAAAGAGTTATCCCCTACAAACGGGAATTTGCCACACATATATACAGTACATAAATGCATACGCACACACACACCAGCGTCTCAAAACTTTTTTCCCAGCTGCCGTTTTTCCAAATTCTCCTTTGAATATCTTTCAAGAGGAGCGACCCCCTTGGGTTCACAGTGGGGGGGGCAGCGCTGTGGTCCCTCAATGCTCTCTAATTACCGGGAGAAGACCAAGACAGTGCTGCCAGCTTATCCCCACATGGGCACTTTGTGTATGGAGATGGCAGATAAGACTAGAGTAGCCACCACCACCACCACCACCACCACCACCAGCCTTTCTCATCCAGGGATGAAGGGATGGGTGACGGGGGAAGTGGGAGGATGAGGGTGCTTGCGAGGGAACAATGGAGGGGGGAACATGAACAAACCATGGTAGGCAGGGAAGGAGACGCTACAGAGGATGGGAGCGACCAAGTTAGAGCCTGTAAACCATTTCACTTTTTTTGGGATGGGGGAGATGGAAACTGTGGACTGGAAACTGCTTTTGCACGCCCAGAGATTAAGCTCTCCATTTTTATGAGGCGCCCAAGGAAACACATTATGTCCTGCATTGTAGTGTTCAAGGTTCTGACTTAAGAGGGTTAGAGTTTGCAACAAGCAAATACACACGTTAGATGAAGACACTCACAAACACATGCAGACACGCACAGACATGCACACACACTCACACGCATGCACGCACCCACGCACACACCCACACACACGCAAAAAGTTTTTGGGGTGAAAAATCATGCAAGTCATTCAACTTCCTCGATTTAGCATGGGAAATAAGCATTTTGTTTTAGTGCCAAAAGAGAAAAGTCTCAGCTGTATACAGGACAGTCAAAGGCTGCTGGACGTCTCCAAATTTTTTTCTCAAGATAATTTGGACTCACTCAGTACTAAGATAAACATTTGAAGTCTTATTGAGAAGAACTCAAATCCGTCTGAGCACAGCATTTTATTTTCTGTAACTTTATATTTGGTTCAAGAACACCGTGTACAGTGTAGCTTGGGATGGAGATCTAAAGGCCTGGTTACATGCAGCGGGTCTCAACTGTAATCCACCTGACCGGTTCGACCACAACAAACGAGACATGGCCCATCGATTGGAAGGGACTAATACAACACAGTCAAATGATCTGTTGATGATAATGTCAATTCTATGATCTTTTGAAAAAGATGACTACTGCGAATATCCCTGGGACAAACCAAGAAACTATGCATAACTCTATCCTTGGCACCTGCTGGTTTAAGGTGCAAGCGCATTGCTGTCTACATTTTCTTATATCATAAAAGGTAATCTTATATCATGAAAACGGTGGGGAGGGAGTTGACAGCAGAGGATGTTTTCAAATTCCCAAAGTCAAAAAATGCTACACCAGTGTCAGAAATCCCTTTGAGGAGACAAACTAAAAACAAGAGAAAAGGCGTGTGAACTTTTGTCTCGGATTGGTTGGACCGCACCACTCCGTCTTCTTCTGTAGAGATGTGGTGTGCAGGATTGGGCCTCTGACCTGCTTTGGGCTCTGCAGAAGCTCCTGGCTGGTGGTGGTGGCCAGGATGGCTCTGTTGCTCCCCTGACTGAGCTGCAGGGCCATGGACAGAGCCGTCACCATCTGGACCCCCAGCTCTGTGATGGTCACTTTGTCGTCCACCACCGTGATTGTCTTCTCTGCCAGGATGGAGTCTGACAGGGGAGACAGCACCTGTGGTGACAGAGATAACAAGAGATATAGAAAGTGAGAGGGAGAGAACCAGAGGAATAGGCAAGAGAGAGAGAGAGCAAGAGAGAGAGAGCGATGGTAGAGTGGGGAGGGGGGTGATAGCAATAATTTTTTCTGTCTTTGGTCATTGCTAGGAGATCAGACAAGTGGGCCCAACCCACCTCGGCCTGGCTGGTAAGATAATGCCCCTGCTTTTCTTTTCGAGATGTGTTTTGAGACCCTTAGAGAATCCATCTACCTGTAATCCCGAAGAACAGCAGCCACAGTCTGACCTAAATACAAGACACACTGTCTTATCTCTGGTGGGATGGCGGCTTGGGAAGTACACTGGATACTTTGCTGTATGTGCAAACCACATCCGCAGATCGACATTCGCTATAGTCTTTGCAGCGTGGGGTACCAACGGTGCTATAATGGGTAAATATATTTATGACCTTAGCTCTCAAAGTGTAATCTCAGCAACACCACTGAGATTGTCCCCCCATAGAGTTCAGTTGGGGCTACCAGCGGGCAGCCAGGCCCACGTGGGTGAGGCTCAGAGCGTATCAGGTCGACGCCACCAGGGGGCAAAAGGATGCGACGCCCCCTTCAAACGTTGTGCCCGCTGAGTTTTGTATCTATACGTTCTATCACATAATCTGCCTCATTCGTCATTCATTCACGCAACTCAGTTGCACGCGTGACGCATCAAAGTTTGACAATTTTTGCAGCAGAAAATAAAACACTCCCTGCCCACAGAAGGGCGGGGTCATTCAAAGTACTAGGGAAAAGAGAAACGTTTCCCTGAGCTGCTGAATCACATATCTGAATCGCAACTCTTTTGAATGCCGGTAAGGAGAGGCAGCCCTGTTGGGCTTGCATAATTCATGATTCCACACATATTTTTGAAATGCGTGTGAAATAATACTACACTTATCAAAGTAAAATAATACGCATAGACATTATTTCATCATTGGCAGCGCTGCCAAGAAGGGGATGTGATGTGAAAGTTGTTTTATAAAGTGTAGAATAGTTGCTTGCTTTGCATTACAGCGATAAGGCTGGGCAGACCTTAACCGATCTCTGTTGTGGTCATGTGCAGCGTATTACGGCCCTTTCGTTTAAAGACAGCTCATATTGAAGTGTTCTTAAAGCGGTGCAATATCCTGTGTTCTTGGCAAAACATCCGTGGGTGGCTGCTAATACCTTGTGTGTAATTGTACCATTGATTATTATCCCTCCTGTCTCATCTGTGGGTGAACAATAGTTGCGCACCATCACTCATTTCTGATGCCCGCTTGCCTAGGTAATCCTCCCGCCTGATTTGGTGTGGATGTGGACCTAGTGGACCTAAAGGATCCAGTCTGGACTGGTTCAGGTCTTACATTTACATTTACATTTAAATGTAGGGCATTTAGCTGATGTTTTTATCCAAAGCAACTTACAATAAGTACGATTGTCAGAAGAAGTAGAATCTCACACACACTGGTGTGATAATGTATTTCTTTTGTTAAAGAAGAAGTCCTTTAAACAGATTCCTGATTCTTTTCAAAGGTCTTCCAGGGCAGGGGGGGGCGGGGGGGGTAAAGTTATGTCAGGTCAAAGCAAACACGGTGAGACACGGTTCAAATATTAAGCATTTAAACGTGGTGTGATGATCAAGTATGCTTCCTGTGGTTACTGTTCCTACTACAGTAACACTGGATATCATTCTCCTGAGATGAAATTAACTCCTTCTGATATTAAATAAACTGCTCGTGAGATTAAATACATTTTGGTGAAAATTACCTAGATTGTATGGTGCAATGAGTTTAACTAAACACATTTTCTACTGCGCTTCAAGGCTTTTGCGGAATAAAAAGCATCAGAAACAGACAACCTGAATCATGGCAGAACCAGGTCTTACATTTACATTTACATTTAAATGTAGGGCATTTAGCAGATGTTTTTATCCAAAGCAACTTACACTAAGTACGATTGTCAGAAGAAGTAGAATCAATATATAGCTGTTGGTACAGTAAGGGTGTTCATAGAAACGTTCCAAGCACTAACAGTTGTAAAGATACCCTTGTATTCAACAAAAATAGCTACGATAAGATGCTTCACAATGCTAAGTACTGTTGCTAAGTACTTGTGCAAGGACGTACAACATGCAAGGTTGTGCTCCTTGCAGAGCCTCAGCTCACCTGGATGGCAGTCATCCCGACGTCCAGGCCCATCAGCACCCTGCCGTCCAGCAGGCGAGCCACGTGGGGGCGCTCCACCTTGAGGAAGTCGCGGATCAGCTCGGTGATGTCCACCTGCCAGTCGCTGCCCAGCATGAAGCTGGTGGGGCTCCGCGCGTCGGGCCCCTCCGCCACAAACTGGGTGAGCACCCGCACCATGGCGTGCTGGTACTGCAGCGTGCAGCTTCGCCCTCGCCGGTCTTCATCGTCCTCATCCTCGCTGTCCCGGGCAGACCTGCGATGAAAAGGGAAGACAAAAGGGGTTGAGGATGAGCGCCGTTCTAATGGTTTCCTTCATTCAAGGTCGGCATTCAAAGAATCCATAGATATATATTAAACCAACCTAATTCAAGTCACTTTCCTAAAAACTTTTTATAATAATGAATCTTAAAGCACGTTCTTCTCTTTATTAATACAAAGGGAGTATACAGAAAAGCCGACTTCTGCCGTGTCATCAGACCTCGCCTCCTCTCGAGTCTCCCCTTTGTTTCCGCTCAGTTTGCCTCTCACACGGTATCGGGGAATGAGCGGAAATCATTGCAGAGCCATTGAGCTGGTGGCAGCAGAATCTATTTTGCAAAGTTAGAGAAGGTGTACCTCATTTATCGCCTGTGTTGTAAAGTTCACACCTTTCTAAAACCCATTTAGTGCTCATCCGCAGTTCACCCCCCTCACCCCCCCCCCACCAGACCCTTATTTACCTTACACAGTGACAGTTGACGGATGTAGCTGAATGTCTTGTGAACAAAGAAAGAAAAGGGCATCAAACGTCTGGCCATGGCTCAGTCTCATCATAAGACACCTGAACGCTTGTTGTTTCTGTTCTTCAGTGCCTCCCTTTGCGACTTCACGATAATAGCTTCCTGGATATCTCTGCTGCCATTTAATTAAACGGGTAACAAATCAACAATGCCACAAAGAGAAACGCATTTCCAGCACTGCAGTCTGCTAAACTATGCCACAAAATAGGTTTGGTACTGCAATATTATTAGACGGATAAGGCTTCCAGGGATGGAGAGGCTCTCCTCTGCCCAGGACGGGACCGATTTGATCAGCTGACCAGGATGGGGAAAGGTCAGGGGAGTTCTTCAGAGCCTTGGAGTGAGGCGGAACTGTCAGCAGAATCGAGTTGTTTTCTTTTAATATATATGGGCCGTCACAACCACCCCGGTATGACTGTTGTCCACGCCTTTGTTTCATTCAATCACTTTTTTCTTGACACTTTTTCTCACACACCTAGACACACAGTATGTGTGTGTGTGTGTGTGTGTGTGTGTGTGTGTGTGTGTGTGTGTGTGTGTGTATGCATATATACAACATGGGGACAAATGCATGCACTTCCTCTCCCACTCCATCCATGATTTCAATGCAGCCCCTGTTCTCGGTTGGGATCATATTGTCTGTGTATATATTATCATATATACTGAACTCAGGAATGACATTGGATACAGCGCTCTGTTAGCGAAAACTCAACTAAATATATTGAGATACACATGCATAGCAAAGGACTCCAGAACAGCTATTTTGCGAACAGACCTAATTGAACATGCATTTCTTCGGGATGGGCAACTAAAAGAAAGTGCTTGAGCCTCACCATATGAAGATGTTACCACAGCAACAAGAGCCAAAGGTTAAAGTTCAACCAACCCAGATGAGCAAGATGAAATCCCCAACAAGGAATATGATTGGCTTTTTTTTTTGGTCTTTTAGACCTGGAGGCGGTTTCCGTCTGGTCAGGATGGGAAGG
The DNA here is from genome assembly GCA_027122715.1 of Trisopterus minutus. Lineage (NCBI taxonomy): Eukaryota > Metazoa > Chordata > Actinopteri > Gadiformes > Gadidae > Trisopterus > Trisopterus minutus. Next base: position 16,750,836 of record JAOPUD010000140.1, on the reverse strand, counting down.
AGGCTAATGTTTTTGCCTCCTTGCCAATCAGTAGTCAGTAATCAGTTTAATCTGATGATAGCGCTGGGTTTAAATTAATTCTCACAGCCCCCTCACACTCTGGTCTGATGCCCAATTTCAATTTAGTTGCACATGTGTGCATGCTAATTCCCTCATTAGATCCAGCCTTGCTAGGCGAATACAGTAGCTATGCATGTGATGATTGCTTTGACGAGCTACACCCAGAGAAAAAGATTTATTCAACATCCAGCCAAGAAAAGAGGCTCTTTAATTCATAAACGCTTTGTCCTGTTTTTTGTTACACTAATACATACTTAATGGCTGAGTAGGAGTTACAAATCCTCTTAGCATTATTTTAAAAATATAAATAACTGTCATAGTCTAGGTGCTATACTGTATAAACTCATCAAATGAAGACCTAGATGCTGGCATAGAACTAATCTGTAGGTGATGAGGGAGCAATCTCAACCTTATCTCAGAGGTTAATATAACGGACAAACCCGGCTGAGATTGCAGTGCAGCCTTCGTCAGAAACCAATTTTTTTTCTTTCTGCTTCATTTGCTCCAATGCCCAGATTTACTTTAAGAAGAGTTGATGCATATTAATGTTCAGGTCTGGCTTTTTCTGTCTCTCCCTCTTTTTGCACTTGGAGCCTGTGCTCAATTTGATTTGACATTTTGCTGCATGTCTACTAAAACCCATCAGCACCCCCCTGTCCACCCCGATTACTCCCCGCACTTTTTGGGACGAAAAATGGACAGGCAGTGCTGCAGTCCTGTACTTACATAAAGATTTCTCTGTAAGCCTGTGTCTCGAAGCATAACATGCTACTGAATGACAGAATGAGCAACCAACTTACTGCACAGCTAACAATCTCTTTAAAGCTATAATACAGTTCTTACTTGATATGGTTGTGTGCATGAGTGACTACTGCTCCGTTCACACACGTACATTTGCTGTATGTGAAGGATTTGCTTAGAGCTTAGTGAGGCTGTCAGTGGCAATCAAAAGCTCTGCTCTCTCTCGCGCGTGCCCTCTCTCCCTCTCTCTTTGCCTCTCTCTTTCTCGCGTGCTCTCTCTCCCTCTCTCTCCCACTCTCTCTCCCGCTCTTCCTCTCTCTCTCTTTCTCGCATGCTCTCTCTCCCACTCTCTCTCCCTCTCTCTTTCTTGCACGCTCTCCCTCTCTCTCTCTCTTCCACTCTCTCCCACTCTCTCTCCCGCTCTCTCTCTCTTTTGCTCTCGTCTTTTCAAATTTAACTGTGTCCATTTGCCAGCGAACGGTCCCCTCGGTGTGGCGTGGCAGCCGATTGGCTCAGCTCCCCGCTGAGCTTATGGACGGCAGACCAAAAGCCTGTGTCTGCCACCAAGCGCGCTGCAGCCTCCGCAAGGTCAAGTCTGCTATTCCCAGATAAACGTAGATGTATGAAGCACAGGGATACTGGGAACAGACGGAATCTTTCCCACAGTACCCGGTCGCGGGGCCATGCCAGGGCCGGACACACACAAGCCTCGGCGGCCACAACATCGCCCTCGGCTGTCAGCCGCTGACGCAGAGACGGCACGGTGCCGGGACGGCCACACAGCGCTCCTCCTCCGGGACCCCCGGTGCGGAATCAACGGCGCTGCCACTCAAAGGTACGGCCCCGTGTGGATAACGGTCGGGCCAAAAAATAAAGAAGAGCCAAACATTGCGCCATGTCAGACACGAGCACAGTCAAGGAGTAATTACTGCAGCGGTGTTGACGGCCGGCCCCCCTTCCGTTGACGAATGTCAACAAGTGCAAAGCGGCGGCGGCGGCGCTTGAGTGGCTGTCAGAGGGAAAGGTCCGGCCCGCCGACAGCCCTAATAAGACGCCGGGTTTTATTCGGGAGCCGAGAGGTGATGGCATCGCAGCGCAAAGCGGGCGATGCTGCAACAGTCATTTTGTTATGAGTGCCGAGCTGTCAGTCGACCTGACGCAAGGGGGAGGGGGGAACAGGTGTCCTGACGGATTGTCCTCGCCAACCCCGGGAGCCCCCCCCCGCCGTCCTCTCCCCCGCTCCTCCAGCTGGATGGCAAATCAAGCAAATCAGCGGAGGATGATGAGGAGGGGATGTTTTTTAAGTCCTGAGTTTGAGCGGGCGTCGAGTCGCGCAGGAGCCGCGTTCTTGGGGGGGGGGGAGATCTCTGATCGTTATCGTTTGCGTGAAACCATTGGAGAGGAAAGTAAATATAAATCTTAGCAGCGCAGCCCCCCATTAAAGAAGACTCATTTGCATTTGGGAGTTCATTTGAAAGTTGAGCGATATATCATGCTGGTAATTGTTTCTATGTTCAATTCAAGAATGAGAGGGAGAAAAGAAACCGTGGGCCACAGTCTATATATATCCATCTATCCAAGCCGGGGAGCGATTTTGGAATGTATATATAAATATATATATGTGTTACAGCAAGCCTAGGGGAACAGGCTGCACCAAGAAAGCGTTCTCTCCACAAGAACTTAAAAACGCACAAACATTGGATTAAATAAATAGTATACAGTATATGTGTATATAAGTAACACATAACAAAGATAAGCTAAAGGCACGCATCACTGATGGAGGTGTCAGTGTGTGTGTGTGGACCTCTGCTGATCTTCAAAGCAAACAGCTTGCCCACCATTCAGCCGGGACCACACCCGCACGCCGACCAATCAAAAGCAAACAATTCAAACCAATTAACATGACCAGAGGTAGGGACATTGACGTAAACAACTCACAAACATGGCCAAGGATCATAACATGCCATGACACGTGTGGTCTGTTATCACACCCGGACTAACCCTGTCATATGTTCTTGTGTGCGTGTTCTTGTTTCAGTGTCTATGCAGTCTAATGTCCAGTAAGTAGAGGGTCAGGGAAATCTGTTAATTAGCAGCTAGATTTGAGCAGGCCGTTGCAGGGTTTCTACAGTGGAGCGTTAGTGAGGATGGAACAGTGAAAACCTAATGTACTGTACCACGTTTCAAAATGAAAAGGCAGAGTAAGCTGTTTACTTTGACCTCCAGCTTTGCAGGAGGAAGTGTTCTGTAATATAATTGTCTTTACCGAATATAATCACACACGCGCGAATCAAGTGCACATCCAGAGCGGAGCAGGTATTTGGCACACACACACGCACACACACACACACACACACACACACACACACGGACAGACACACTCACGCCTGCATGCACACACACACACACACACACACACACACACACACACTGACACAAGCCTAGCAAACACACTATCTTTCTCTCTCACACACACACACACACACACCTATACACCCCCCATCCCCCCCCCCACACACACACCCTCACACACACACACACACACACGCACACATACTGTACCTCTGGCTGCTGCCCACGATGGGAACTCTCCAGCTCTTGATCTGGCTCAGCTCCGTGTCGGACACCTCCATCTGCAGCGGCAGCCGTGGGATCCACACGTTGAGCTCCAGCTGAGCGCTCAGGAAGCTGTAGGTGAAGTTCACCAGCATCCCCACCTTCCCGCGCATCTCTTTACCGTTCACAAACACGTAGTCGCACCTGTCCGACACCTGGAGGAGGGGGGGGGAGGGGGAGAAGGAGATCATATTAATGCTGGATTAATGCCTATGTTGGGGGGCGGGGGGGCTGGGGGGCATGAGCCTGGGGCAGGGGCGATGTTCTGTCCATTCTGCACATACAGGGGCTGGAGGGTGGGGACTCAGGCCTGTAGCCAGGGTGTAGAAAAGAGTGAGGTCCGGATTTAGTTATTTTAAACCATTTAGTGCATTCATGGCCGAGCAATCATCATACCATTACGCATAAACTAAACACACAACCTATCCGCCGTACACTAAACATAAAGTCCTTATCAGTGTCCGCATTGTACCTGGTGTGTACCTAGCTACACACCGCTACCGGGCAGAAGGCACCTCCTCAACTTGATTTGTTGTATGGTGCCAATTACAGAAAAACAAAAATTATAAAATAACCAATATTTCTTTGTCTAATTACCACCATCTGGACCTCGGTGACCTCACAGCTGATCCTCTGCTCCTATTGGTTCATTAATGTTATCACCGTCCATCAATCCTTCCTTCTTTCCACCAGTGAATCCGTCCGGAGACTCCACCTGCTATTCCTACCGGCGGCTGGAGCCTCTCCCAGCTTGACATTAACAACCTCTGAATGGGCCTCATGCACACACACACACACACACACACACACACACACACACACACACACACACACACACACACACACACACACA
>JAOPUD010000140.1:16426594-16442637 GCA_027122715.1 Trisopterus minutus | reverse complement strand
CAAACAGTTCCCCTGCATTTGGCTCCAAACTTTACATGAAGGTCTGACTGTCAGATATGCATGTAGGTGGACTGTGGACTGTAGGTGGGCTGTGGGCTGTAGGTGGGCTGTGGGCTGTAAATGAACTGTGGAGCTTCTACCGCGTCTACCGCTAAGCGTCTATAGCCGTTCAGTGGCGTCTATAGACGCTAAGAGACGTCCTTAGACGTCTCTTAGCGTCTCTAGCCGCCTAGAGACGGTAGACGCCTATATCGGCGTATAGACGCGTTTTAGTGATATATATATATATATGACCTCGTTGGGATGTTCGTCATTAGAAGCACTTTCATCAGGAGTGGTAAAGAGTTCAGACAAGTTCCTTCTGTCAGAATCTGCTACATTCTCGTTGGGGGGCAGCAGGCTCTGTGGAAGTGATCTATTCTTGACACTTCCTGCTCAGCCACACAAAATGGCTCCTGGTCACTGCTTCACTCTTATGAAAACATACTTGACCTTAGAGTTTGTTGATACCGTTACCCTTGAACAACTTCCTCAGAAATCCTTCTCTACAGGCTCATAACTTCTAATCCAACAGGCTTTTAGTCCTAGGCCTGTCTATATATATACAGTATATATATATTTTTTTTATATCTAATCTGCCTAATTTTAAATTAAACATGTAACCATGTGACAGACACACTGTCCTCTTCTCCAGGCTCGACGGAGTCTTAATGCACAACGAAAGCTCCTTCTACTTCGCTCTTGCATGACCAGAAGCTGTTTAAAGTGAGCTCACTTCTGATGCACAATTAATATGCAGCCTTTTCCAACTGATCAATCCCGTGATTGTTCTTCTTCTGTAATAACTGGTAAGGTTTGATTACAGCTGTCAGTCACACACGTCAACACTCCACAGATAAAGAAAACAGGGAAATATGGACCATGTCCACAGCATTAATCCTGCATTCAATGCCATGTCTACCAGTCACACTGCTGTTTAGATTTGATCAATGCTCTCCTTGTACCTAATGCAGGGCGGACAGATCAATGCACGCATGACGGCAGACATGCCACTAGATTCCAACGTCAAAGAGAGAGTAGAGCTCTGTGACTGATCGAGGAAGGCGAGAGCCAGCTCGTCAGGAGCAGTCTGGGTCTGAGTCTTGCCCAGGGACACCTCAAAGCTCAGATAGGAGGAGCCCGGGGGATCGAACTAGCAACCTTCCGGTTCCAGCCAACCCCGTTCGGCCACCTGAGCCACATGCCGCCCCCCGATGACAAGACTGCTGTAAAAAACCCTGAAGAACTCCCCAGCGTGTGGGTGCTGGGATTTCCCAGCGGGACAATGGATGGAGTGTACTGGCTGGGTCACCAGAGCTCCCAGTGCACCTTTGGCCTGCGCTGGGTACGGGGGCTTCCCCGCTGAATGGAATGCGGCCCGCAGCAGGAGGAAACTCCTCAGTCAGAACCCGCTGACGTCTCTGAGGGTTCAAATTGATTCAGGCTCAGGACAGAATGTAGAACGTGAGGCCATCCTCCACAGCACAGTAGCCCTGTAGTTGGCAGTACGGAGGCTGACTTCTTACGTGAGATTATTAATTGCACATGTATTATTATTATCATTAGAGGTGTTTGTGGTGGGACTGTGTGTATTTGCATGGAGCTGATGGTTAAACACATGGGTGAGTCTGAGTGGCATGGGGTCTGGGGTTTTGCTGGCCCCCCCCCCCCCCCCCCCGCTGCAGTGCCACCGTCGGCCTGCAGGGGGCGGGCGTGTCCACGGTTTCCGTGGCCCCCGTGTGGCGAGATACAAGAACGTTCTCCACTTCTTCAATATCCGCCCGAGGCAGCGTTCCGTAAGTCTAGTTCATAGTTAATATATAGTAAGTATGAAATAAGGAAGTTGGATTAATTAGACAACTAGAGGAAACAAGTGTGTCTTGTTTAGTGAGTTCTGTTTTTTTGCCGAGGCGCCACCACACACGTCCATCATAAAGCCGCGTGTGTGCATTGCCCTTGTTTGATTACGAGTTGCGGGTCTTTATGTTTGATTAGCAGCTGTGACTTATGTGTCCACTTATCCGCGGAGGTTATGGCGCGGCTCAAGAGAAGACTGACAGGGGAAAAACATTTCCCCTGACAATGGAGAGAGGCTGTAGTCAGGGCCGTGTAAGAGGAGCTGGGTTACCTAAGCTCCGACTAACCCCCCCCCCCATTACTAACCCCCCATCACTAACCCCCGTCCTCTCCGCCTCCAGCGGAAGGGAGGAGGGAGCATTGTGGAAGCCGACCGGCCGGGTGAGCAAAGGGAGCGCTTGTGATATCACTTGTCCCGCCAGCCATTGGCTCTGGCCGCTGTCAGTCAATTCACTTCCTTGTTTGCTGTAGAAAGTTCACAGATGAGAAATCAGGAAGGCGGGGCTAGGGGCGGGCCCGGGGCGGGCCGGGGTGGTGTTCACTCTTTGCTGTGTTCAGAAAACATTCAACTGAGGCTGAAACTGAAACAGGCAACACTTTGTAAATAGAAAAGGCTCAGAAGTGTCTCCTGCTCGCACCGTTTCCTGCCCAGGAGGCCATTTTGAGCTCAGCCTGGAGAGGAGGGCAGACTATGAGCTTCAGCTGAGGGGAGGTGGACTTTCTCCTCTGCAGAGCAACTTGTTGGAGCAGGAGGAGGAGGAGGAAGGAGGGGGCGGAGAGGAGGGAAAGGAAAAGGAGGAGGAGGTACGAATCCCCTCCTCACCCTGCCTTTTTATGACTCTTTCCCACACACAGCTCGCGCTTGTTAGGCCAGGACAATGAGCTCCGACGTCTGAGGACAGGCTGCCAACCGAGAGCGAGAGAGACAGAGAGAGACAGAGAGAGACAGAGAGAGACAGAGAGAGAGAGTGCCACTGCTTCCTGTACAGGATCTCTTCCTTCACTATCCGGGCGGGTTAGACCAGGAGGACTCTCAGGACCAGGACTCTCACAGGACCAGGACTCTCAAGACCAGGACTCACAGGACTCTTCTCCCGGCTGCATGCTGTGAGGCGGGAGACAGCAGCTCCGTCAGAAGGCGGTGTTATAGGACCAGGGAGCCATGGCCAATGTCAGCCCCTGCCTGTCCCCGGGGCCCGCCGCCCAGGTCTTCTTCCCTCCCAGGGGCCCCTCGCCCCCCGGGTCAGAGGTCATGCAGCACGGGGTCCCCATGTCCCTGCCGTCGACACCCACCACGGGGGGCCTGCCCCCCATGGACCCGGGGCTGGCGATCGGGGCGGCCCCCGGCCCCGGGGGGCCCCTGATGCCCCCGGGGCCCCCCGTCCCGGCCGGGGTCTCCTTCATCATCCAGATCGGTCTGAGCAGGGAGTCGGTGCTGCTGCCCCAGACCGCTGACCTGGCCTACGTCAAGCATGAAAACATGATACAAAGACCAGGAACGTGGACAGAGATCCAGCACAATTCATGTATTGAATGACTGCAGGGCCGGACTCTTCACCCGATTCCTTGCATCTGTCCAATACAAATACACAACTTAGCTAATGAGTCTTATGCATTCATACCGTAGCACCTTCTGCGTCGATTCAACCTGGCTGACCGTGAAAAAAACAAGGACTTAATCCATAAGCCATACAATCAACAAGGAATATTTCACTTAAGTATCAAGGCTTTGTGTTGAGGAGAATGCTCTGTCCAGGATTTGGCAATGGAAAACAAACAACCTAACAATTACAAACCAAAAAATGGACATAAAAGAACATAAAACGGAACCAAAAACTGATTTTTAAATGTGAACACTTCGGTTCCTCGTAGGTTCTTGGCTATGAGGTAGAACCTGCTGGAGTTCCGTAAAGACTGTCATGAGTATGTAGTTGTAAAATGAGGTATTGAACGGATATGTCACACGAAGCTTTGCACTGTCAGAAAAATCATTCCTTGTGAGTAAGTGGCCGCCTTATGGCCACGTGTGCAAAAACAGGTCAGGTAAAAAGGTGATATGACAAGCATCTTACCAGAGCTTTCACATTATCAATTATTGCAACATGCCTATATAACTCTGTAATTATGTTTTTAAAAAACATGGAAAGATTAAAAAAGAAAACAAACAAGGGGGCCTTGATTATTGGGACCTCCTTAAAAATAGTAAATCGTTAATCCCTTTCCTTTGAAATAATCAAACTTCAAAAAAGCACCCATTGTCTCTTTGAATTCCACAATCAACTTTCACAAAATGGACAGTAACCCTTTATGCAATATTGAACCAAAAGTTGAGGTTGAGGATAAAATAAAAGGTTAAGTTTAAAATTGAAATATTTCTTAAAGCTTCCTAATCCCAAAGTGCCCTAATAATCGACTCCGGAAGCTTGAGCTTCCTCCGGGCTGAGCTTGGAGCTCTCCTCTGCATCGTTGACCTGTGCCTCCTCTGTGTACGTGGTCTCAAAGGCAATCCTCTCTGAACTATCCTCTGGGTCCTTCTGAACCGAACTCCCCTCCGGAGAGTCCACGTGGTTGCTTCCCTCCGTCGCCCCCAAGTGCTTCTTCCTCAGGTGCTGGTTCAGGGTGCCCTGAAACGGGAAGCATTTGCCACAGATCTGGCAATGGAACGGCTTGTTGTCCGTGTGGCCACGTATGTGGTACTCCAGCTGGTCTTTCCTGGTGTACTTCTTGCCACAGAACTTGCACACAAAAGGGGTGATTCCCATGTGCAGGCGCATGTGGCGATCCAAGCTGCCCTTCTGGTTGAAGGTCTTCCCACAGTAAATGCAGATGAGTCTCTCATTGTACGGGTACCACTGGCTCCGCAGGCTGCGCTCCCGCACGTCGTTCTCCAGGCTCGCGGATCCGAGGGCAGGCTCAACCTCATCCGAGCCGGGTTTGACGTGGCTCAGCACGGTGGCGGGGATGGCCAGTGGCCGCTTGGCCCGGGCTCGCCCGCCTCTGAAGCCACTGAGTATGGAGCGGGAGGGACTGGAGCCGCTGAGGCTCAAGAAGCAAGGGGAGGACAGCCCTGAGTAAGAGTAGGCGGTGGACTGGATGACCGGCCCATAGGAGCCCACGCTGACGGCTAGCACCTGCTCCCCGTCCACCATCTCGGTGTGGTAGCCGTCGTCACCTGCGGAGGAGCTGTCCGAGTAAGAGGGCCTGTCCGTCTTCTCCACCTTGACGTGCACGTCCGTCACTAGCCCGTCCTTGCCAATCAGATCCACTTGTTCCATCTCTCCTTCTATGGGGGCGTCCTGCTCCGACACGTCATCACTGCTGCCGCGGTCGGACTGGCCTTCCTCTTGCTGCTGCCTTATCCTGGCGGGCCCCTTCACCGACAGCTCGCCACGAGCCTCCATGAGGCCCGCCTGGCTCGGCCGGGAGTAGTACGGGGGGGAGATCTGGGTGGGGTTCACAAAGAGGTTGCTGTCGTTGACACCGTTGGGGCTGTTCTGGGAGCCCTCCTTCTCTGGGCTGCCGACCGGGAGGCTGATCTTGGAGTGGATGGTCTCCAGGATCTGGGTGCACTTGTCAATGATGGCCTGCATCTGCAGGAAGCTGGCGGCGGTGAGGAAGCTGATGACATCCTTGAGCTGCAGCGACATGTGCCCGGTGTAACAGAAGCCCAGGAGCTGCTCAAACACCTCGGGGCTCTTGATCACCGAGATGGAGAGGCCGCTCATGGTGCTAAGGGCCGAGTGGTCACGGAAGTAGGGAGAGCTGGCCGCCAGCACCGCTTTGTGAGCACGGAACGGCTGACCCTGGATGTGAACGATGATGTCACACAGCTTCCCTTGCAGCCGCAGTTCATTGAGCTGGCTAAGGACAGTGTTGCTGAACTCAGGCACGTCAAACTCTATGTAGTTGCTGCCCTCGTCCATGTCTCGGATGTATCTCTCCAGTGTGTCGGCAGCCTATTAGAAAAACAAGAGAAAATGCACAAAGGAAAAAAGATGAGTGGACAACGCAACTTTTTTTTTTAAGATACGCTGCTCCATATGGTAATGATGTCTCTGGAGTCCTCATTTACATCTAAGAGAATTAGGATGAGGATAAGAAAGTGATGCCTACGTGATCTGCCATTAAAATATACAGTGGTTTCAGGGGAGTAACACAGAATGCTGTAATGCAGATAATTATTCCTAGTCTGGCTGAGAATGACAGCAATAGTGCAGTAAAACTACTTAAGGGTGAATGCTCACTTTCCCAAAACCAAACTTTCAGCATTAATATTGAAGCTTTCCATAAACATAGTTTCTGTACCGTTTGTTTCATCAAGACAGAGATAGAGATCAAAGACAAGTTGTAGTTTGTTCTCAATGCCTTTCAAGCGAGAACTACTGTTCCCAACTGCTAAAACATATTGTACATGCCATGGGCGACATGCTCAATCATGTCGACATGGTACAGTGTTAGCTAACCTTTACCTGTTCTAACACCAGCAATTGTTTTTTATAAAAGGAGAAAGACTTTTTTTTTTTTAAAGGGATGGGCCTGTAGCAAATTGATGATTCATTTTTACTGCAGTGCGTCCTGTTCGGCGTATTCTACAAAATATATACTAAAAAGTACAAAAACTGCCAAACCTGATTTGGTTTTCACATTTTGTCTAACTTAAACAGAAGGAGTATCTTAATAATTCTCATGATTCAGACGGATGCAGTCTGGAATGAGATTTGAGAGGCTGCGTCTGGTGTCACGCCCTGAAATGGGTGCAACACGCCTGCTTTGAATGTTTTTTGACGTTGACCATTAACAAAAAGTGGACAGAACCATCATAATTAATATATATATATATATATATATATATATATATGGGATATTTAAACTGTCCAACAAAATGATGCAACAGCTGAACTATTGACACTATACTTTAACCTAGGCAAATTGATAAGACTTTAAGTTCTAAATACTAAGCTTGCATCAGGTGACTTCCCTCTCAAACACTGGCAAAAAGCATAATATTCTGTACATTCAAACACTGTCAGCACATTCACAATGTGAATGTCTTCTGCCACGACACCTGCACAAGTAAACTGCACAGTCTCCGCTTGGCCCATGGGAGAAGCAGCAAACAGACCCCAACAGGGGAGTCTTGTTTGATTTCAAACTGCTTTTACTTGCAGCAACGATGCAGAGCATGTTGAAGTATCAGGGACGTTTGCCAACACCATCCGCACTCAATTGAGCACAGCTGAAAGGTTGCCAGAGAATGTGTGCTTGGTGGTTGATATGAACCCTGTATGGGTCACATGCACGCCTCGCGTGGGGAAAACTAACCAGGAAACAGTGGAACTATCGAAAACGCCACTTTTACACCAAAGCAATAGGCTTAACTTACTTGGCCCAGCTCTTCCACTTTAAGACATGTTATGGCTGCCTTTACAAACCTTGAACAGCAGCGTTTGACCTAGAAGGACTGATTGCCTTATCATGGCTTGGCTGCGGTTATAAAATGGATGCAACACCAAGGAATAACCAACAGCTTAGAGATGCCACTTGGAACACTATAAAGACATGAAATTTGATACAGCAGGAATGAAAGCCAGCAGGGGGGAGGGGGGATTCTTTCTTCTACATCAGCAGCATTTATCCCATTTTGTAAAAGAGCTTATAGTGTGAAACGAGCCAGAACTGCTTATTAAGCAAAGGATTGGAGAGACATTCAAATAATAATATAAGGTCTATGTAGTGCTGCTACAATCCAATTGAGAAAAAATTTAATAAAAAATGTAAAAAAAATAAAATAAAAAGTTCAAGACAAATTCAAAGTTAACCTCAAGGTTTTGTAGCTTGATACGTTTCACTTACGAGCATATGCAAATCCTCCCCTTTCGGGTATTTAGTGTCAGCTAACCGAGTTGTTACTCTAGAAGAAACACCCTGGATTATCGACTTGATACGGGCTTTACTTTTACATTTGTTAGTAAATAAATATTTCTCAGCACACTGCATGTTGCGGAGCAGTTATCCTGGGGAGACATTCAATGACCGGCCGTAGACCAATCACTACCTCAGCTGATCACGATGTGTGAGGTCATTGAACTGAGAAAAACAGGCATTTTGGGGTTACACTACACAGAGCAGGAGCTTCATGCGCTTATGGTTAGATTCCCTACTAAATGGTATGAAGTCCCAATGTGTAACATGCAGCCCCTCCCAGTTTTTAGCTGGGATTAAAAAAAACAAGCGTTTAGTCCACTGTAACTGGCTTTGAACCTATGGGACGCCAACTAGCGTATCTCGGCTGAGTAGGGGGCGCATGTACAATTCTTGTGTGCAAAGAGTTAAGGGCTGCACATCAGTTCTAGGATCAGATTTTAATGATTACATTAGTAACACCACTATTAATCAGCATTGGCTACAGATATGTCCAGGTCATTTTAAACAAAGGGTAGGTTGAAACATTGCAACCTTGGTTTTTATTGTTCAATGTTAGACATGGCCATCTGATTGCTGCTGGTTTTAGTATTTGTCATTATTATTACAATAGGTTATTATAACTCTAGTTCTATGATCGTAGGCGTAGACGTCTAGTCTTATTGCCTTTTCCCATGCGTGCACTGAATATTCTAGCAACGTACCAATCAACATGGGCCCCACACCTCCGGGTGAGCAGATAGGCTTAGTCGAAAAGCGACGTTAGGAATTGTAACAGCCCGGCCTATATCCCAGCCCTAGAATGCTGCCCCCCACCCCCCCAAACAGACCGAAAGGGTCGGGGTACGACCATGACACAGCAGTGCAACTGTCCGCCGAAACGCCCTTGAGAAGAGCCACACCCCACGAAGAGTGAGCTCCAACACCCGGCGGTGGCACGGAGCCCTGACGCGTGTAGGCTAAGCAAACACCCTCACATATCCAGCGAGACAGACGCTGCTTAGAGAGAGCGCTAGCATTGGCAGCGTCGCTATAACACACAAACAACTGTAACAGAACACGTCCGAGCATTGCACGTACATAGTCAGTGGCTGCACTGGGCACAGGAGACGCAACTCTGCCTCAACACGCAAGAAAAAGAAAAAGACTAAGCACGTCGACCCCAATGCAAGAACCTCTTGAACGGTGGCCGACTAAAAAAACAGTTTACCGTCACAGCCTGCGTGGCCAACCGAAGCGGCTGCCGCATAGACTTAGATGATGGAAAAAGCCAAACTGTTCTCCAGTAAGCACTGCAGGAAACCAAGCACGCTTCCCACCTCAGAGAGATGGGGCAACGTGATTGCTGTCACACCACTTAGAAAGCACCCCACTTCGCCGCATAGAGGGAGGAAGTGGAAGGCGCGCGGGCACTCTGGATAGTGTTGATAACCGCGGCTGGCAGTCTCTGCCATGCAGGATCAAGCTCTCAAAAGCCAAACCAACAGCCGTCCCAACCCACTCAGCTGTCTGTGCGTGAGAGCACAGCTAGCTCTGGGAACCACAGACAGTTTCTCCTGTCTGATCCGCTCCAAAAGAGCATGGATCAGTTAAAGGGGTGGGAATGCATACAAGAGCACCTGTGGCCAAGGTGTGTGTGCATGCCATCGCATTTACGCCCGGGGGGGTAAATTGTGTATGCCTCCACTGGCACACTATGTTCTGATCAGAACATGGCGGCCATGCACAAGGTGAGAATAATGTAAGTCCTTTCTTCACCGCAGCAAGCTCTAGAAAATGTACGCATGTCTGCAGTGGGGAGTGCCGGCCAGTTGCCTCAGACTGAGTGGGAGAGCCACATTAAGAGGTCACTGTCCCAAGGGAAACCCCCTTGTAAAGTGCAGGGGGCATTCCCCAAAATCCCAGGCCTGGTGAGCGACGACACTGAGTGGGGTGCAGAGAGCACTTTGAGCTTGTGTCACCTGGGACAGAGGATGCGCAAAATGCAGCAGCTAAATAAAAACTAAATTCTCGTAAGAACAGTCAAAGCACTGACCAAGAGAATAGATAAAAAAAAAAACATTTCTCTGCATGTTGAAGAGCGGTTGTCCTGAGGCAATATTCAGCCACATGTCTGCACTCCAATAACTACCTCAGGTGATCACAATGTGTGAGGTCATTGAATGGAGAAAAACAGGCATTGTGGTGTTGCACTTGCAGAGTAAAAGCTTCACGCACCTATGTTTTGATTCCCAACTGTATGGTATTAAGTTGCAATGATTAACATTCAGCCCTTCCCAGTTATGAGCAGGAGCCTTTCAGAATTCAAAACACACCAAGTGCTCAGTCCAACTGGCTGTGCAACTGTGTGACGTAAACTAGTATAGCACAGCTCGGGTGTGAGTGTAGACGGTAAGATTCTTGGAAGCAAAGAGTTACCGTCCGTTCATAACTTTGTTTTTTCTATCAGTTAAAATCAGATCCTATATTTTTCATCATTAGCAAAATCATTATTAATCACCATTGACTACATTTGTCCCAGTAATTGTTGGTTGAATCATTGAGACCTTCATTGAAAAACCTGCTGGTATGTTGGTCGTGAGGTACTTGTTGCTGCCATATGATCTGTTCTGGCCAATCAGAGATCGCACAGAGGAGAGCAGAAAACTTGTAAAGAGCAAGCAAGGAGACATCCCATTTCTGGCCAAAGAAAAGCTTCACTACCAAAGTTGGCAACAAATTACAGCTAAACACAACTTGATGTGGATATGGCCCAACCGTCACCTAGATTTCCGAGCCGTTTGTTTGACTATTTTCACCATATCTGCAAAAGGCATTCAAGTAGAGCTTAGTTTGAGCTAAACTTATGAGTAAAAAATGTTAGGTGGCTAACCGAAACGGTTTTGACCCAACATGGGAAACCTTTACCGTTTGGGTCTACATTCCAATGGATTGAACAGACAAGAGGTTTTTCATATCTATGGGCCTGGTTCAACGCATAAGCAGTTTGGAATTTAAAAGCTCCCCGAGATCTGTTACTCAACATATCCATGGTAAATCAATCTGAAGATGGCAATGTTCATAGATGTGTTTATGTTCAACTGGTATGTTTACAATAGACACATGCTTCCTGAATTTGCACATTATATATCATATATATATCGTGGACTGTGCGAAACCTCTTTCAAACAGTGTTACAGTGCGTTTCAGTATGGAGTCACCTGATTGGCAAGGCAACAACTGCACACATTGCATTCAGGGGATGGTATTACCTATAAGTCACATTAAATAACTGTTTCTTAAGCATACATATGTTTTCTCTATTACTGCAAATAAGGCCCTGACTTACATTACATATATAAAAGTAATTCTAATTAACGTCCTATAATTAAGGTTCTGAACCATTATAGGTACACAAGTCCTGTTTGAGTGAACACTTCAGACACATCACCCATAGCAACAACTTTAATCGTTGAGGGGGATCGTTATTGGTTTAGAAAAAGTTAATATATATTTAGCAACAACAAGCTCATCAGTTTACCCCTTTCTTTCTAAGGTTTCTGTATTGGTCTGAAATACATGTTGTGTTCAAGTCATCATAATTATAGCCAATAGCTTTATGTCAACCACGTGCTTTGGTGCAGTAAAATGAATTGTGCATTGCTTTCCTCTATGTTTCCAATCCATAACCTAACCCCATCAATGTGTTATTCTGTTGGACTGTGAAGTCATGCCATAAACCAGCACTTTCCAAACTCAACCCAGGAAGAGATCGGTGGGCATAACATCAAAAACTGTTAGAACTGAAGTTTAGAACTTCCCTAAACGGCTCTCTGGAACCAGGCCAAATAGCCCATCCCACTCCCTAACCACCTATATTTTGAATACCTTAAAAGAATGAGGCCGCCTATTGCTCAATCAGCAGCAAACGAAAAACCTGTGGGTGGCTCAAACTGAAACATTTGTAAGCCATTCTTACGAGAACCATGACCATAAAAATGCAGTTTAACAGGTGCAACGCCATTATGCACACTCATGCAGAACAGCACAAATGGTATGGCTTCTGTCTGTACATGTATAGGCTATGATTCAAAATACTTCACCTTCAATATACAAGATCCACTAAAGACTGGGAAGGTTGGTTGTCTTTCAGTAATGACTCAAATGGTCAGAGAAATTAGTGGAGGGGTGATTGCAAATACAAGGACAAGAATGGGTAGATGGTGTTGGTTATAGCAGGTGAACAAGGTAACCTCCCATTATTCCACACGTTATCCCAAACATCGTGAGGTCAACACTGTTTATGAGGCCTTATGGTAATGACCACACGGGTGACAGCGAGATACATCTTGTCTCTTGTTCCCCTGTTGGTTCTACCTGGCTCTTAATTCGCATCCTTAATTCCTAATTCCCAATTCCCTTCCATCCAAATCAAGTTGTATTTATATAGGACACTTGAGAACGACTGCATACTGGTTAGCAAACGACTGAGGTCTTAAAGTTTCAAAGGAGCCATAATGCTGAGCTCACAGTCCTGTCAGTCAGTTTGAATGATCTGCACACACACGTTTGCTTCAGATGTGGTTTCACTGCGACGAGATAACGCCTTGCGTCTTAGTTGCTTTGCTTTCCAGAGTAAGCTTGCAGGGCCCGACTCCACCCGGTGCGCCGGATAGTCGCCCAAGCACCGGGGGCTAGTCGCCCAAGCACCGGGGGCTATGCGCCCGAGCGCCGTGGGCAAGTCCCCAAGCGCCGTGGGCTACACCACTTAGCATTGGGCTAGACCATCTAGCACCCTGCTAGACCACTTAGCAACGGCTAAGTCCACCTATCACCGGCTAAGTCCACCTATCACCAGCTAAGTCCACCTAGCGCCAGGCTGCAAGGCTAGTAAGCCAAGCTCAATGCTACCGGGCTCGTCCGCCTAGCACCGGGCGGGCTTCCGGACTAATGGCCCAACTTTTATTCCAGATACGTCGGCCGCCGAACCGAACTCGTAAGCAGACGTGTATACAGTCGTACACAAACTACATTCGTGTGCCATCGCGGTTATTATCGCGGTTGTTTCGCACAAATACAAAATCGAAGGCTGACAGAAACCCAAATCACATTGGTCATAAGATACGTCAAGCGACCTAACGCTGACGTACCGCAGCCCCTAGCCCGTTAGCCGCGGAGCTAGCACTAGCGTCCGGTGCAGCACGGGTACTAGCGGGCGGCTGGCTAACGCCGAAGCTACCGTAGCCCTGGTATCCCGTTAGCCGCGGAGCTAGCGCTAGCGTTCGGCGCTACACGGGTGCTAACGTGATTAGCGGGCGACTGCTAACGCGAGCTAGCATGCGATGGTAGCCAGTTACCAGTAAACTTACAAAAGGTGCAACCGGACGCCCGCTCGTCCCGACCGCTGCGGGGAATAGACCCCGAGACCCCTGCGGAACTTACCGTCTTGTTGCGGATCAAATGTTGCCCATTCCCCCCGTTGTCTCGTCTCGCTGCAGCCAGGCCTCCCCCCCCACTCCGGTCCAGATGTGTCAGATAGTCGCTGCTGCAAATGTTTTTCATCAACAGGAAGTGTTCTTTTGGGTCTCAGCGTTCATTTTATGCGTGTGTTTTACGGCAGCCCCTCCCTGGCTCTTGGCGGTGTTGTGCACGGAGACATTATGTTATAGAATGACGTGACGGGCGACTCTCCGCTTGTTTAACCCTTGATACTGCATTTCCATTTCCCTATTATGTACTTTGCATACATCTTCTCTACCGTCTAATCTCGACACAAGACGATATGCTTCTCCACATGGGAGCCTCTGTATTCATGTTATAGTTTAGTCGTGCTTTAGCCTAGTTGAGAACTTTCAAGTGAAACGCTGAATAATTAATACGAGCATTTCATATTTATGAAATGCATTTTGGACATAAAGACACAATAAGTGTTAGTAAATCAATAACACGAACTTGAAGAACCAGTGATCATTCCTTCATTAAATGGCCTACCATTTAAGGGCTTTCAAATTCAAGTTATAAAACTTAGTATGTCACTTGAATTACTTTATGCCTAACTATTTGCAAAGCAATTGCGTACATGGAATTTTCATGGAAAGAATAATAATAGGGTGGATCTTTGGTGAATTCCATGACTAATCCTACAATTAGTCTCAACGATGCTGAAATGAGGGGACAAGAGGTAATCGACGCCATTAATAAACACGTGTAGGCTTATAACCCATGCATGTAACAATTACGGATCATCCAGCGTAATGGATTATTATATTATCTTAACAATAAAGATGCAAAACCTCTCAGTTTCCAGGCCTGTCCCTCAATGGTAGGCTGTGCACTTCTTTAATATGATTTGGTGCAGATGCACACTTCTCTTCTTCTGCATTATCTCTGTGCTCCCCTTTTCTTTCTTTCCTTTCGGTTTTTAATAAATGCTGCAAACATGCGTGGTCATCACATCAAAGCCTATCGTCAACCACATGCCTGACTGCAGGACATACAACTGCTCAAGTCCAATCAAAAATGTGTTATTGGTTATGACTGTAAAGACATGCTATGAACCACTTTCTCAACTCAACCCATGAAGACAGATTGTAACTTAACATTTCTCAAAAATTCTGGAATAACTAAAGACGCAACAAACGATTGAAATTGCATTAATAAACACGTTATAGGCCTATCAACCCATTTAACACCCATCGTAGATGGGTGTTAAAGCACAGCTTGAAACATTCTTTCACAGGCAAAGATAGAAAAATGGTTTATCTTGGTCACACGGTGGCGCCAAAGACTATGATGAATTGTGTTGACAAAGCGTGCAGTTTACAACAAAATGTAAAATCTCGTTTTTTCTGATCGCATTTTAGTAAGACGGCAATTATCAGAACCAAATAATTGGTAACAGATTGTATCTATCCGATTTTATGGCTCATAAAGTATTAGATTATTTATGTAATTTGATGTTAGTCTGCTTACTGAAATTAAATGTCAGCCATTGTTTACTAAGGTAAAATAAGTCAGGGCAGCCTATGACTAGATTCAAATGAAAGAATGTCATACACTGCACATTTTTTCGTATTTTTGTTTATAGAGTAGGCCACCTGAAACAACAAAGTCAGTTTATTATGACTTATTCATATCTTCTTCTTCTTCTTCTTCTTCTTCTTCTTCTTCTTCTTCTTCTTCTTCTTCTTCTTCTTCTTCTTCTTCTTCTTCTTCTTAAGACTTATAACTGCCTCATGTAGCTCTGTCTTTGTAACATATTTCAGAATCCCTCCTAGGATAAAGAGTCACTGTAGTGTCAGACACTTAGCCTGCAGGATTATTAGTGGAGTGGGAAGAATGTTCGCTGTGTACCTGTGTTTTTTTGGCTAAGTGTGACCGACAGCTTGGCAGCTCGGGTGATCACCTGACCTAATCTGGGTGCAGGTGGGTGATCAACGAAGGACCGAGATCCGCTTTGTCATCGCACGTGCCTCTAGTTAAACAACACACTCCTCTCTTCCCGACATTCATTTTAATTTGTTCATTATTTTTGGTAACCAACACTACACTCGGTTAATAGAACCATCAAGACGGATGCAGCGGAACAATAGTGATTAGGGACAGGTTTGTTGATTTGGTAACCAACACTTCACTCGGTGGATTGAACCATCAAGACGGATGCAGAAGAACAATTAGGGACGGGTTTGTTTATTTGTAGGGCTGATCATGGTATTGATCTCATTTCAAACAGACTTTTAATCAAATGGGGTTCCTTCTCCCGAGTTGTAATCTTTCCTGAGTTCAGGCTCTGTCGGTTCATTGTACTTCTCTTGAATGTCGGGACGTTGGGTATAGGCCTATAATAGAGCATGGTTGTCCACCGTCCAGGCAGTGCAGCAGGCTGCAGGTGGTACGGCCCAGCGCTCTGATGTGCTGCCCCTTCCTAATCCCACATGACACAGCAGCAGAGCAGGCGAGCTCACCTCTCTATGAAGACAGTGTGTGAGAGCTGAGCCCCCATGATGAATGAGGACATATTGTAGTTTAGCAGATGCTAATGATTGTGTTTTTTGCTTTTGGGTTAGTGATGTGGAGATTGATCTATTGACAATATTGTAATTAAAGAGTATGGTTTGTCTGTACTCAAACTTAACATCGCGTATTTGTATTGTACTCAAGAGTACTTTTATCCTTATTTTTTATTATTCTAATGTTGAGTCTTATCTTCATTGCATATACGTTATCATATAATTGAATGCATTATG